>VBVQ01001283.1:0-37535 GCA_011636635.1 Tetramorium simillimum
AGAAACCGGAGGGCTCCCGTTCTGCGAGCCGGCGTGTGAACGGGAGCCCTCCGGTTTCTCGATGTCCTGGCTGAAGGTTGAAAACGCCGAGGCTGAGCCTGCTGCCTCACCGGCTGTAGAGTTTTCTTGCCTGGTAGCGGCGTTGACTTCACCGCTTCCTTTGAGGAAAGCTCCCTATTGGTTTTAGGAGATGCCAACGTTTCCAGTTCCTCTTTAACCTCGTATCGGGATAATATTTGTTATACATCGTCGGAAAAGCCCTTTTTGCGACGTGGTTGCCACTGCCTGGCGAATGAACGGATTACAGGCTGACGTTGCTTCCAAAAGTTGAGCGCCTCCGGAAAACCCTCTGGCGAGGGCGTCCTCGGGAACATCGTTCTCTTGCGCTTCCGGCTCGCCGCTGTCGCCCGGCTCGGTGAAAGAGATCGCATGGCTTGAAGGATTGTCTCCGCCTGAGTTCGCCGATGCCAGAGTTAAATTAAAAAATAGACAGAAGAATCAGATCGGTTATGTCCTCCCTTTGCCGGTTTTAATCCGCAAACCGGGTCGACGAGAGGACATACCTGGTTCACCGCCGCGGTCGCTTGAGCGACCGTCTGATTCTCTGTACATTGCTCAGAGGCATAAAGCGAGGCCAAAAAGGTCGCCGCTGGCACATCGACAACGGGCAGGGAATCGTCCGTCAACGCTATTGCCACTGTAACACTCTCCTCGAGTGTTGGCGCAATTTCATGCGACCCTCCATGCGGGAGGAGGTTATGTCTATTGTCTTGGCGGGAACCTAACCTGCGAATGCGTTCGAGAATGTCAAAAAACGTTCTCGCTGGAAACGGATTTACCTGCAGACGAATCCCTCGACGACTGCTTTCACTGGAAGAATTGGAATTTCCTGTACGCCACCTTTGCGCGGCGACGATCTCACTGCGATCTTGAGCGATACCGAGAGTCGAACGACGATTCTCTGTGCGAGGATCTATATCTTTCGTCTCTCGAACGTCTCGAGGAAGAGTTCTTCCTCTTACTCTTGTGCTTAGACATCCCAGGTCGAAGCAAGGCATTTGAAAATTCGCCCAAGAAGCAGCGAAGCTGTTGTCTGAACACGCGAACAGAACACAATGAGGGAGAAAGCGCGCGCACCAAGGGCAAGCGCAGCAGCGCTGGCTAAGCGGCGGAAGGCCGAGTAACACTCGCGCGTTTTGACTTGGATTTAAAAAGCTGTTGTGAAATCGCGTGCGGGAGCACGACTACACTGTTATTCCATCCGGACGAGACTACGGGCATAATAATTAATTTCTTCATAAAAGAACTACGGATAATACTATATTATTTTAAATATCTTGATAAATTCGTTAGCTACTATTCTTTGAAATATATCCAATCGACGAGGTACAAAATTTGAACTGGGAATAGAATTATGCATGTACCTCTTTCTGGAACAAAGCAATTTTGTCCTTTACGGTTTAATAACGTCTTACGGGTTTCAGACGGTTTAATATCCTGAAACACTTTCATTTCATGGACTCTCCAGAGAGACAAGTGACATCACGGTCATTGACACGAGTTCCCTAAGGTTTCCCTTCAACGATACGGAATATAGAATTTATATTATATAACGTGACTCTCGGGAAATTGATGTTTATAGTAATTTTAATTTAATCGCAATTCATCATATTTCTCGCAAATAGTTTACAGTCAATGTACATGTACCTGTCATACGAGAATATAAAGTGCATAGATAACTGATCAGGTAGGAATACATAACGTCGTCTTAGTAATATTCGACAGATGATAACTCGAAGAGCATGTTTCACGTTAAAGTATCATACATCACTCAAAGTATTCTTATTTCTTCGTTCACTTCGCTACATAAGAGTGCATTATAGAGACACGCCGCGGCCGGCTTTTCCGAAAGTGTCAAGATTGATATATCGACTACAAGGGGACCTTCTCGTGCCTGCACGAGAATAAGGCAATGCCCGATTCGCAGGACACCGAGTGTGCTCATGTGCAATATCGCGGGTCTTTTGGCGACGAAGAAGAAGAGGCGAAGGGAGAGCAGAAGAAAATTAACGAACCTTCGGATCGTGTATTAAAGTGGAGGGAGTCGGTGTTCATTGGGAGTAGCAAAGGATAAGATCTACATGCTTGGCGTATCTACATTCATCGAAATAAGTGTTAGACTCTTCTCAGTTGACAAATGATGCGGATATGACGTGAAAGGATTAACAAAAGTGCCGTCATTTCGCTGCAAGTGAAAGAGACCGGAATTAATGGGCTAATTATCGCTTATCGCTGAAATCAGAAATCAAGGAATCCCAAAGAAACACTTCTCTGGAGAGACACGGTTAGTTTTTCATTTTCGTTTTATAATATAGTTTATAAAATAGTTTTTACTGCAATACATACGGAGCTGCTCGTTTAATCACTAACTTTATTTTTCTGCCGACGGGAAGTTTCGTCGAGAAAACTTTTAATGTAAACTACACTTCTGATTTAATGCCGCGAATTTATCGCTTCTTCCTTTGAAAAATCAACAACGTAGTTGTAACTTGCTTTATTTCTTCATCATATTCACAGTTGGATATTTTGTTAAAGATTTATTTATTTTCTATTTTATCGTTTTTTGCTCACATCAGATTATTTGCATTACATATTAAACTATACGTTTTAAGTTTTTTTTAGAGTGTTATAAAATTTTAATTTCCACAAACTATATATTTATTTTCTTTTTGGTATGTTTAACAATTGCCAAATTTAGCGTGAGTCTCTTTCTCCGTCGTGAGATAATTCACCGCAAGCGTTCCCGTAACTTTTACGAGGGGATAGGCTGCCGGATCTATTTCGTAGTGAGCAATTAAAGAAAACCGTTGTCTCATGTACCGGGTGGCTTCCGAGTGAATGGTGCTGGGCAATGGACCGTGGCCGACTTCTCCGTAGGGAAGGAAAACTTACGGCCATTTCGGGAACGACACGCCTTCCTTGCTCTGCCACTCCGCACTTTAACGGCGCCCGCCTTTTGTGGCTCAGGTATATGGCAAACTGCCAGAGTTACGATTGTGATGATTTTTAGTCTGTCATATAAAATTATAACTCTGAAATACAATTAAACCGAATTCTAGGTGAAAAAATTCAATTTGAATAAAATACAGAACATAGAAAATTATGACAAACTGAATTTATTTTATTATAATGTATTCTACTACTATGATATAGATGATATATTTCATCTTTAATATATATTTAGTCATTCTACTGATAATTTAGAAGTTATTATGTAAAAAACCTATAAAAGGATAAATATTTTTAGTAGCTAGATAATTTAAAAAATGAATACCAATATTTAAAGAATAAAATTAATTGGAAATAGAAAGAGTGGATATATTAGCTACATTTATATTGATTTATATTATATCATTTTGCTATGACATATCGTGATTGTTATTCATAGGTTTAGAAATCGTTTGATCGAAATCCAGGAAACAAGAGATGTAGTGGCAACGCTGATAGTTTATCGAGCTGTTATACTTTCTGTGCTATCGAGTCGATGTGGTATCGTGGTTATTGGTATTGGGAGTATTCCGATCGACGACGGTTAGCAGCCAAATTGAGTATTAACAAACAATTCGAGTAATCGTTCATGGGGCGATAGTCGGCTTAGTGATGAATAGTCTGAACTTCGGTTTTGAAACTAGTCCCATAGTATTGTCAAAAATATGACATGATAGTCTCTGCAATATAAAGATTTTAGTTCAAGATATTGCTAAAATAAAAAGTTATATAAATAATATAATAAATAAATAAAAGATCAATACAAAGAAAATTATTATGAGATATTAATAGTTGAAGGATTTTTAACCATCTTTATGACGAAATTTTTTTTTATTTTATTATTATAAGTATTAATGTCCATTTTAGAAACTGTTTCTTCAACCGAGCATCACCTATTTCTTTCTCTTTCTCTTTCTCTCGCTTCGTATTCTTTTCTCGAAGTAGATTGATCACATCTCGAGTCGAAAAGTGATTTTTCATTCAAGTACACAATAAAGAGAATATGTATATACGCGTATGTATGTTCTGTGCAATCAAGGAAGCACGGAATGCAAAACGCGCGAAAAGCTTCTTCTATCTCATGTCGTATCTTATATTCGACTTTTCATTCATTCATCCCTGCATTTTTTTACTGCGTTTTTTTTCCGTTCACTTTGCTTTTACGTTAAAAGCTACGCGTGGCGGATGTTTTGTTTCTCCTCTATTATTCTCTACTCTCTTCCTTATCTCTGCGAGACCGATATGTGGGAAAAGTATATAAAACAATAACGGATGGTGAGAATTATCACAAGCCTTCTTTCGTCGTGAGTGGAGGGATACGAGCGAGAAATATTCTCGATTCTCTTGTTCTGCTTGCCGCACCATTCGTTGATATGCATACGGCCGATTAAAATGAGTACGATTCAAGGGAATCCTCTGTTCATCACACATGGGAATCATATAGAGTGATTCAAAGTTTATCTCTCTTAGTAAAAAAAAAAATATTTGATATTAATAGTGTTTTCAATGGGGAAAGAAGGTTTGAATTGAAAAGATGAGATACTTTTAATAATTTAATATTATGATATATAAGTCAAATTTTTGTGTTATCTTACAAAAAAAATTATATCTTCAATTTCTTGTTAAACATTGATGAAAATCTCTTTGTTTATGTATTTAATCAATTTATAGATATAAAAGTTATAAATAGTTATAAATAGAAGAAAAATTCTCAAGATAATGTATATTTCTTTATCATTAATGCTAAATTATCACTTGCAGCGTAATCATATATTTTTAATGTAGCGATAAAATTTAAAAAAAATAATTAAAAAATAACTCTGAATCGTCCTGTCTACTATTTTCCTGCGCGGAAACAATTTACTTCGGTTAATGATTTATATCTATATGGCGAAACTCTCGGAAATTATTTTGTTGTCATATGAGAGAAAATCTTTATGTAGACACCCCGGACTGATATCGAATTATTATATATTTAAGCGAGTGTATATTATCGGTTTTCTCTCATGCTTATGTGGTATTATGCATACGGCCAATCGATACATTCATTGGCGTATTTATTATTTATCCCACAATGTTATTGTAAATATTTGGCTCAATTGCAAGTAACTACCGGATGTCACGAAATAATTACGTTATTAAATAATCAGTGACGTAATGGAATAATTATCTGTAAATGTTTTTTTTTTTTTTGAAAAATATTTGTTTACAACAATAATTATTTACTGTCTGTATGATAATTTTTTTTTAGTTATCTGAAATTTAATATGAATTTCTATATTGTGGAATATAATAAACTAATAAATATGCTTTTAGTAACCATTTGGTCAACTCGACATTTACACATTATTAATTCATATACTAATGGAAAAAAGAGCTCTCTGACATTTATAACATTAATATTTAACACGCTTTTTAAATTATATTGAAGGACTTTATATAGATAGCGTACTATAACAACGGACATAAATCAATAAAGAGCCAAGTTATTCATTTACGAACGTATTCATTTATAACACCTGGTGAGAAGAAGTAGCTCTATTCTAGTTTTAAGCTTGGTTAAGTGTTAAATATTCCACCGCAAGTTGCCTCAATTATTGCATTAGGGCGTAAGCTTAATTAAATATTCCATTGCATACAGTTAGAAGTAACAAAGGTAAACCTTTGCTCGGAGACACTCCCCTTTTCGTCGGCGGCACCCGCGTAAGATCCAGACGTCGAAAACTTTAAATAATTACCGGGCGGGGATTATCAAGTTCCCTGGGGGAAACGCGAACTTGGAGGGTACTGCTACTCGACTTAAATCTCGAGCGAAGAACGCGCTTGCAGCATCCGGCACTGGCGTAACTAATGTCCTTGCAGACTGAAAAGAGGTAGAACAAGATACAAGAGAGAAAGAAAAAAAAAGACAGGTAGAGAAAAGTAGAAAAAAGATATATAGACAAGTATAAAGAAGAAAGAATTGAAGAATTAAAATTGCACCTATTTTATATTTTATCTTTTTAATATGTGTGTTATCGTATATTACTGTTCAAAATTACAAAATTCTTTATTTTGCATTCCGAGTGAAGAGACGTTTAAGTTCTTCTATAAATGACCTCTCTAAATGTTACGTCACTGATATGTTGAAATAAAATGCAGAAAAAGGAAAAGAGGAAAGACGAGATAAGGAAGGAGAAAGAAAAAGGTGGCTAAAGGATAAATTTGCGAAGTCGAGATAGTTCTATAGATATGAATTAATTATTTAATAAGCTGGAAAATTATTTCCATCGCATTTTAATTAGTCCAGAGACCAAAGAAAAGAGGAAAGCTGCATGGCGCGATCGTTAAGTCAACATGCAAACGACAAGTCTGACGCGAGTTTTACATAGAATGCGTCCATCGCGCGTCCTTGAAACATTCAGTAATTTATTGTAATAAATGTCTTAGTTTTCATAACTGTAAAATTTCCAGGAGTCTCGCAACATGGCAGAAAATTAGATTTTACTATGCTCGAATCTACATGGAAAGTTATGGATTTGCAATCTCAAAACTCTGAAAATTTAAATCATAGATCATTTGAATCGTAGACAGATGAAAAATCAATCAATTTTATTGAAACTTTCTATCTTTTTTAACGATATGATATAATTGAAGTGTATTATGGAGTGTAATGGAATATTGAAATCCGCAATACGAAAAATCTGATTATAAACATTTATTTGAACTGTAGATTCAGTCTATATAAATAAATCATAATTTGCATGAAATGTTCGACATCGAGAGATATTACAATTTATATATTCCATTTTACGAAGGAAGATGCTTCAGAACAGACAATCTAGTTAATTTCAGAGCAATGTCCTTGACGATCTTCGACTATCGTCCCTATAAATATATACCGCAGCGGTTTACCTTCTAAGGAAATAGCTTTTTATTAGTTCAACGAGTCTTTTGAGACGGTTGACAAAAAGAAGGGAATGACAAAAGTAAAAGGGAGGAAGGGTGGTGGTCAATATGTAGAGAGAGGAAATAATCCTGTCCTTCAATTTTACGGGCCAAGTCGTCCACTCGTCCGTCCGTGAAGACGAAACCAAATTGTGGCCAATAGCAAGTCTCATCCTACTTCCTGAATATTACCGCCGAATTCTCCGCGCATCACTCTCAGCCGAGACAGGACAATTTCGACGTTTCGTGCTTTCGAGCGTCGGCCACACCACTAGTTCCCGTCGATTCAGAGACGTTGGAGGTCGACTCGGCCGAGTGCGCGCATCAGGCAAATGGAACGTGCGAGCTATTGCAATTTCCGTACGGAATTCTATATGCGACATGACTCTGACCTGACCGTACTGTGTCTTTAAACTCGATCACAGCCATGAAACGTTCCTATTTTCATAGGGACGCCCTTGACTGTTCTTTTGACAATCTGGAGGGCGAAATAAATATTTTACAGCGCCGACTTACTAGATTGCATCGTAAGATACTTTAATATCGTGCAACGTAAAACGCTCGTAATCATATATCATTTTCGAAATCACGACACTTCTCGTAGAATCTCTCATGTCCGTAACATTTTAATGGAGTAATTTGTTTGAAGCCTGCTATTTGCTTCAAATTAGTGTCAACTTAAACACTTCAGCAGAATCGAGATGAACGATATATATTAGTCAATAACGGTCATTGTTGCGTGCATTAATTCTTATTATCTACGTGAGACTCTTCGTGCGTTTGGACGCGATTAGAATCATAAACTGTAAATCAATTGAGTTACCGCGTGAGGATTATACACCGGATGTAATACAGCGTCGTCACGATGATACAATTTACCTACCGCGCGCCACCACGGTGTTAATTAATCTAAACGATTGTACCTGGCCGCATTGTTTGAAACATCGAATTAATTGCGGGAAATGCTAAACTGTCTATCGTAGGAAAGCGAAAGCGCTTGAGGAAGTTTTAGCCGTGCTCTAGAGATTAGATTCGGTTCTGTCTCGAAAGGGACCCGCACTTCCCGTCTTATTCCTTAAAAAGGGGGATGGTTCTAGACAAGTGGCTCTTAGAGCACACAAGTTTCTTTAATGAGAAGCTACGCAAGTCTGCGATTTAATTTGATACTATATTTCTGAAATTGCATAAAGTGCGTATCAAATAATTGAAATCAAATAATTGGAACGATGTATAATCGGTTTGAGTAGTTGCAATTTTTCATTGTTTATTTTTTCGTAATTTTACGTATGTTTTTCCTGTTAAGGTATCTATAAAAGTATAATTTGTTTTTATTCCAAGTAATTTTGTCTAGAAGTATATAATAGGAATTTTTTCCCAAATTCTGTCCAAACTCTGCACACGTACAAAGATGAGTATTTGTAATTTATTGGGGAGCCATCTCTCGTATAGAGCAAATTGGCGCTAAGTGGATAACGTTAATTGGTTAGGAGCAAAGAAACATCAACGAATAGTTCGGTCTTCTTCACGCGAGGATACTTCGACTAATTGGAAGATTACTTACCGTTGGCGTGCGCCGCAAGCAGGTCCCTCAGTTGTTGCTGGCCGGTGGTCAATTCCACGCAGCTGACCCTGACGCTGAACCTAGCGCCGGTTCTCTGTCGTTGTTCCGAAATTCCGCGAAAGAGCCACGCTATAGCGCAAGGAATTGCGCCCAGTGTATGACCGGCCTCAGGAGTTCCCAACATGGTGTGGGATTTACCTAAATTGAAGCAAAGAAATTTGTTAAACATGGAGGATGTTTGTTGATTATAGGCGATGTAAACGTGGATCATGTTGGCAGGCGATATTCGGTGTTTAAACGTGCAATGTAAATGCAAATGGTGTAGACGAAAATTATTCACCGCAATTTGAATTAATTATAACTAGTTTACTGTCCGCTTATACTGGCCGTTTATTCATATTCTATGAAACTCGTACAATTTAAATATACGTTCCCGAATATTTTTTTCTATACTGGATAGTTATAATTAAGAGTCTATAATCTATACAATTAAAAGCTATAGAGATAAAATATTTAGAGGTAGCACAATAGAAGTCCGATATTTACATATTCTCGATAGAAGCGATGACGGATCAAAGCTAATATTACGAATGATTCTTGCCAGACTGACAGATTTATTGACGTAGGGATCGAATTAACGCCCGTAACCGTGCCGCTGGTGCGACTGGTATGTGGACAAGCTTCATTGTTGATTGGCATAATCGCAATTTTCCCCCTCGTGTGTCGCGACGAATCAATTCACATGGATGAGTTCGAAAATCCTGTTTATGTATACGGCCGGCACGCGAGCCTCGGCTGGGTGCAATAATTGCGATGCCAGATTTGCGGTCGAGCTCGAGCGGGCCGCTTAATTTGTTTACTATTTAGTGGACGACAACGTAACGGCTAGAATGACAATCGGCGATTATATCGGAATAGACGATAAACAACGGAACGATCGACCGTCATTTCGTTTTTCGCACGAAACAAATATGAAAAATTAATTCAAATGACTAACGAAGTACAGAACTTGCACAATAAAAAATAATTCAGCTGCGTGTCCGACGGCAATTTCAGCGCAAACTTGCGATAACAGCGCACGTACTGTGCGAAATTTTAGCACGAAAGTTTCAGCGAAATTGAAAGTCGAGCTCAAACGCTCTACTGTTGACAGAGAAATAAAAGAGCTCTTATTAAAATCATAAAACAGTCTGATGAGAACGGAGAGACGACTTATGGCAGGAGGGCTACGATACGGAGGACGAGAGATTGAAGCGAAAGGCGTAAGATCCTGGCGGAGAGAAGCCCCGTCGGCGATGGCGGAGTAATGGAAAAGCAGCAGCCGCCGTTGAATCTTAAACGTTATTTAATTGTCTTAATGTAAAATGGTGAATTATGTTGTTATTTAATTAGAAACGCGGCGAAAGAAAGGGTCGGCCTATCTCGCCGGTAACGGACCGCGTTTGCGTCTCGGGAAACTTTTCAACGATTCCACTTGGAAGAATTCGCGCTCCGCCGGCAAGATTCGAGCGGTCGAACCGCAAAAATTCCGCAAGAATTCATGCTATGCCGCCGCGAGATTCACGAGGTCGCTGACGACGAGGTAGAAAAACGAAGCGGTAGCCGCTGCATTCTCAGACGATCGGTATAACACTCCCGCATAAGGATACTTTGAAACGGATACGAGTGATAATTAAAATTCCGCTCAAATACCTCGTTATACATGAAAAACGCCAGCACCAATACAGATCGCACGGAAGGAATTGCATGTTTACTGCAATCTTCGTATCGTTCTTCATTTATTTTCTGAGTCCTGTAAAAATTCGCATTTCCGAGTGCCAGCTTCATAGACTTCAAGTAATTATTTCTAATTTTCTATATGTCTAACTTTTAATAGGCTATTAAATTATATAATTGTAAAAAATCGTAAATAACATGAATTGTACGAATTTATATTACGTGGGATTATCAGAAATCAGATAAATCCCTTCTCGACCGCGTAGAACCGAAACCAGAGAGGCGTGTTACGCGCAATTTCTTTGACTGACAATGAATCGTTTACCAAGGTTATCATTGTCAAAGCCCTGTGTTTTTGAGAGAAGGACACGAGAGAAGTCTCGGTGCATCGAACACGCGTGCTTCTTCCCCTCGCTGTCGTTGCATAATCCACTTTTACGGTCCTTCCGCGATCTCAAAGGGTTCGGCGGGGTGTCCGCACTGTAGGGTCCGCACGCGCGGGGGTAATTAGGAACGCAAAGTACAAACGGGCCCATTGTCGTTGCTATATCTATATATGTAGCTTTATGTATGTATGTATCTCCGTCCGTCCTCTGTCGCTTAGTACGAGACAAGTCCCGTTGCTTTGAAAGCGTAAATCTCTCTCGTCCCTCGCCTTTCTCTTTCGACACCCTCTCTCTTGTCTTTCTCCACCTTTCTTCTCTCGTACCTTCTACGCACAGTCTTTACATACAATTTTCCAGACTGCGAATGGTAGACATGAATGCGCGCGAGCGCAATGCATTTGATTTCATCGGTGATTTGCTTCGCGCGAAATAAAAGACGTGTGCTAGTCATTTTAAAAATTGCTGAGCTGCTTCGGTTGCCCCTGTCGTGCGTATCTTTTCTTTTTCTCGTCTCATAGATCCAAACAGACTTGGTCTTCGTTCTGATTTTTTTCATATATCCTGCTTTACTTAACCTTTCATATTCTATAATCGTTCTTTTTTCCCATTTTTCTTTTTGCGTCGAAAGACGATGGTGTAAAGAGTTGAAACAGAATCATGATATAAAAAGAAGTAAAAGAGAGAATAAGAGAAGAGGAATTGGAAGAGAGTGAGGAAAATGATAGAGAGGGGGAATGCGAGAGGAAGAGGAACGTTCGCGTAGCGATGATCAAAAGCAGTTTGCTTGTAGACTTGCTTGAAGTACTTTCGAAAAAGAGAGGGAAGATGCTGTGCGAGTTCGTTTGGCTTCCTTTTACGTAGCTCTTTGTCTATGGCCGTTAGGTTCTTATCTTTCCGACGCGGCTCCTTTTATTTTATTTTCGACTTTATCGATTCCTCTTTCCCGCGTTGCGAGAAATCCCGCACGACTACGCGAACTTTGGCATTGAGAGTCGACAATTTCTCAATGCGTCGCGGAATTATGAAACCGTATCGGTCCGAGAACGATGGAAGCCAGCTAACGACTGCGCTTTGGAAACTGTAAATTTATGTGACGATAAAGTAAATTTTAGAGCGTTTCACTGTGCTCTATTATTTTATTCGGGTGAATTCAAAATAATGAATAATTATCGAAAAGAACTATTTAGCATTTATGTAGTTTTACGTATGAATCGTAAAACAATTTAGTTGTAAATATTTTATAATTTTAATTAATATTATCTGTATCCAAATACATTTCCATGTATTTATTTGTATGCTAAATATTTAAAAAATTCTTTAGAAAGATATGTAAACAAATAATGTCAAAATTTTTTCAGTGAAATATTCCATGAAATTTAATTAGTTATAATGCCAGTTATAAAGAAGTTTACCGCATTTTAAAATTTGTTTTAATCAATCGATGACAAAAATATTTTAATATCTACGATCATAATTGTAAAAGGAATTTATTGTTGCCGATAGATATTATTATTTTAGATAAATATTGCACTAAAAATAATCAAGACAATAAATTAGAAAAGTAAATTATATCAAAAATAAGAAATTTAAATTAGATAAAAACAATTAAAAAATAATAAAAATATTTTCACTGTATATGAATTTTTAAATATTTATTCACAAACTTTATAAAAACTTGTGAAATACGCATTTAAATATTGTATTTAAAAATGAAAATATATATTTCAATTATTATTATTGAATTATAAAAACTTTTTCAAAACATACATTTTATAAAATGTTCTCCATAAATCCGTTAATCTGGAAATTGTTTTCGCTGCAAAAGAGCACGATGACAATCTTTTGGGTTGTGTTACGTTAAAATTCGAAAAGTACGAGGGAGAAAGTGTGTCCCAGTGGCATACATTATCGCTATTCCTTCCGGTCTCTCTTTTTCACTCTTCATTCCTCTATTCTTCTTTGTCCTCGGTTCTTGCCCTTTTTTCACTCTCTTTCAGCACTGACATTACCACCCGAGGATTCTCTTTTCCACGCACTTTCCACGTATAATCATGCATTTGCATGCAAACTCGATATCACTACTTAAAATGTAAAACAACTCTGCGCCTCTGCTGGGTGCCTACCTTGCGGCAGCACGACGAAGAGAAATCGAGTGAACGAAGGAAGAACCGCCTAAATAAAAAATTTTCGCGACACTTCCCTCAAGAGAGAATATCGTATATCAATACGCTCGTGTATTTTATTTTCCAAGGAAAATGTATAAAACAGTGTTGAATATCTATCTAATAATTTAGAAAGTTCTAAAAAAAGTCACCGGTACATACATATAAACAATTTAAAATCTTGATTCAAATAATTTATTAATTCTTTTTTATCTAATGTAAGATATTATTTATTTGATTTGATTTTTATATAAAAATATAATGCAGATATATATTAATATTATATGTATAATTTTGCAAATCGCTTTATTTTATAATAATGAATTTTTTTGTTTCAGATAAAATTCAGAATTTGTCCAGTTGCAACGTTTAATCGCTTTCGAAGAAATATCATGGTGATATCAAGTAAGTAGTGTAATATTATAAAACATAGTAGATAGTGCTATACATTATTTAACAGAGATAAAGATACCTTACGAGATAAAATTTTTCTGTGAAATATATATATATATTTCCATTTCGTATCATTATTTATGACTCGCCTCGACAGATTTTGCACAGTTGTGAATTGATGGGGAAATAAAATTTCATCTTATGTAAAATAGGATAGCTTATATAAAAAGAAAATAGGGAATCTCGCAAGATATTATTTCATAAAAGAGATAAAATAATTAAGACGTTAAATAAAATTACGAAAATTACTATTATTAATTAGATATATAAAATTACGAAAAAATGCTACATTTTATCGTGAAGATATTTAAACTTACCCAACCCAGCATGTCCGAAACAAAATAGGCATCCATCCGTTCCATTGATGACCGCGTGAATTACATCTGTAAGAGCACTCGAACAGATCTCGGTCTGGAAAGAAATATAACAAATAATTTATATACATTTATATATAACACATTATCATTAAATAATGTTAAAAATATTGATTTGATCTTTGATCTACATACTTTGATCTACATAGCAATCGACATCTTAAATTGATTGTAATAATTATTGTTTATTACTAATTACTCGCGTTTTTAATGCCGATACAGCTTTAGGATAACTGAATAAACGCGATTTTAATTACGTCTGTCTCGTAATAATACTGCGACGAGAGAAAGAGGTGGAACGCGTCAAGCTTTTACAAGGCGCAGAGCGAAGAGATCGGCCAGATTCTCGTAAAGTGCTTAAGAAAGCGCGTTGGCGAGCCGGGTTTAATAAACGCGTGTAACATCTCCAGAATGAAAAGCGAGGAGAAAGACGCAGAGAGAAAGGAAGGGGTCACGAGATTATGGAAGGTGGTCCTTTGTTTGCTCTTAATGTATTCATAGACTGGAAAAGACTTTTACTGCGCCGGGAAACAACGTTTGGGTCCGGCCCAAGCGGGACCGTGCTTTAAAAAGGGCTCGGCCTATGGTTAGATGGTCGCAGCAGCCGGCCGTCGATTGATGTCGAGATATCGAGTATCGATGAGAATTGAGGGAAAGGGAGATGACGGCGGGAAAATCGGAGGGTTGTTCAGGAGGTGGGTTTCACGAATTTCCTGCGGAAGCTGCCGAGGATCCCGAATTGAGCCTGCGGCTGATGTGTCGTGAGCGATCGATATAGAAAACGCCACTAAATCGTCTGTCCTCCTTCGCTTCGACGGCGCATAACAGAAACTCGGACGGCGAAAGAGATGGAAAAACGGTCGTGTGTTATGAAAGAAGGTCCCGCAGTTTACGGAAAAAATCAGGAGGAAGATGAGGACGTGTCAATGCCTCGGCGAAACAAGATTGAAATCTTCGTGGACGAGAATCGGATGAGCCCGAGATGGAAAAAGGGGCAGATGAGAGGCTCGTGGAAAGAGAAAGCGCAGAGGAATGTATCGAGGATTAGACGGAGAAAGAGAGAAAACGGAACGGAAAGGCGTAGCTCCGAAAAAGGCGGTCGAAGTGCAGAATCGTGGTGAGAAGCGAGACGCCTATTGCGGAAGGACAGAGAAAGAGGCCGATCGTTCTCCCTTTTTTCCTTTTTTTCTCTCCCGCAGTGGCAAAAGGATAGGGAAATAAGGAGTCTAGTCCCTTTCCCAATATGGTAATACCAATCTGTCGTTGCTCGTTTCAAAGGGGCGGCACAGCGTGTAGCCGCAAACGAGTCTGTCGATACCGCCGCAGATTTACACCGGCTTCTCGATGCAGATTTAGATGAAGAAATATTTCTTACGTCTTGATAAATAAATTTCTTATCTAAATCGCTCATTAATTTATATACGAATGATTATCGCCGTAATTAAATTAAACTGATCTCATTATCAGTGAGATTCATTTACGTAATAATAACGGGATCTTATCTTTATATATATATATAATTATTTAATATTGAATATTTTATTCTTTTTATTTCCATTTGGAAATGGAATCATCGATTGTTCTAAGGTATTGATTTAGTATAGAGAATATATTCAATTGGTAAGATATTGAAACGCAGACGTTCTGGCTCTTCGTGTAAATTCGTACGAAACCAATATCGGAACCGACAACGGGATATCCGACACTTACCACGGCAACAACAACGACATTCATAATTATAACAGGATCATCCCGAGGGATGTAACGCAAAGCAAACATATTTCGCAGATACCTGCACCCTCCGTCGCCGGAGATCTCGCCCTTGAACTCCCCGAACCGTCGGCATGACGGTTAATGAAATACGTGACCGGAGCCACCGTCATAATCTCAAACACTTGATTCCGCGCCCGTGCGACGGGAGAAATTACGAAAAGGGTCCTGCCGAGCGCGCTTCTGATGCGCGCGCGACCGAGCGCCCATCGATGTCGAGCCTTTGAAAATTTTCATCGGCGCGAGGTCACCCTCTGTGATGTCCGCCCTCAGGGTAGACGCTAGCGTGTAATGCTGTTTAACTCTCTTTTTCTCTCTCTCTCTCTCTCTCGCTTCGTTTCCGTTAAAAATGAGTAACAATAGCAATTCACTTCCGCTTTGATGTCCTTTTAATAATCGAAATCCCCAGAATTGATACGTGGAGAATAACCGGAAATAGAATCGAGTGAAAATTAGTTAATTGGTTGGCCGGTCCTTTGTGTCATGAAATATTTTTTCAAATAAAATTTCTGCGCGATTCTTGGAAAAATAAAATAATAACTAAGATGGCATAAAATTACGCAAATGAATCTATCTTGTCGGAAACGTTTATACTTAATAGATTATATTAATCTGAAGTTAATAGCTTTTAAAAAATTAATTTCCCGTTCTTGAAGCTGTTTACGTCAATTGAAATTCCGTCAATTGAAAGCAATGGCTGTATGCGAACGTGACGTATCAATCGCGCTCATCTCGTGATGTTTATTTCGAGCAAGGTAGCGCGAATTAAAAGACACGCACCGCGGTGTGACTTACAAGCGGCTTCGTGTCATCACGCTCGTAGTCGTTTGAATTCGGCTTGCATGACGCGTTTCGGTAACGCAATATTGGCGCACCGGACCGGAATACCAATCGTGCGGAGGGTCGGTTGTTCTGCTTTCGCAGGCCCACCTTCAACTTGCGAGGAAGAATTCACGACGAAGACCTTTCTCCCACTTTTCCCGTTTTCGATTTCGCCATCTACGCTCTCCTCTTCGTTCTCTCTTATTGCCGCCCCTTCTTCCGATACCACTTCACCCTTCTCCGAGCGCGAAATGTAAAACTCATGTCGAAAGTTTGGAAAGAAGCCTGCGAGTTCTACCCCTCACGACGCTGAAGTGAGATGAACGAGGAGGGGTTCCCTTAATGGCTGGAAATAATCGAATGATCTTTTCCCCCCGTCGTCCGCGTCGTCGACGAATCTCTTAATTCGCAAGTTTTCCAGATGCCTCAACAGCAATGTCTCGTGGCGAATCGAAGTGACGTTACCGTAGACATTTCTCAACTTACAAGCGGCAGCACTTTCACAGTTTGTGAAATTTGTATTCTTTCTTTCAACGTTCTTGCAAAACACTTTTCTTGGCGATAAGAGAGGCGCAGGAAGTTGTTCTTTTTAGATTGCTTCTTATCATTTCTATCATAATAAATATAGCTAATTTATATACACGTACAAAGAAAAACATTTCTTAATATTATCTTTTTATATTATCTTTCTTAATAAAATCTAGTTAATTTACATGGAAATGTATTTAATATATCTTAATGAAATGATCTGATTTTCCTCTAACAAAGAAGACATTTCATATTATTGAAGCAAATAATTAACATTTTCTTATTCAAATGTTAATTCGGGAAACTCAATTTCAGTAAAGAAAATAGAAAATTATAAAAAGAAATGCTGAGCAATTAAAATCGATCAAAGGAGAAATTATTTTGCCTCTGTGACAAGAAATATTGTCTCGTTCATCCAAAACATCAGTGTAGGAGAACTGCTATTTAGCATTGTGTTTCTGTAAAAGCATAAGCTAAAGCCTATCGCGGGCAAATTTACATAAGAGCATAGCGTATAAGCGTCTCCGGCCAATGAGGCTTCTGGTATAAGCTTCACAGTACAATACAGCGGCTTACGTCGGGCGCTTCATTGGTCGACGCGTTTATATGCTGTGACGATGTTCTTATGCAAATTAGCATGCGATGCTGCTGATGTATCAATATTAATATAACTATAGAAACAGAGAGAGAGTAGCAAAAGGCGACGGAGCCTCATTAAAATATGCAACGTCGAGAAAGTACAATACCAGCTTAAAATTAATATTAAATTTAACTGTATATTAAACTGTATATTTGTGTGCAAAAATAATGTCTAGAGAAAAATATTTTCAACTGCTATTTTAATTTCAATACAAAATACTTTTCCAGCATTCTCGATGACAACCAGTAAAGAACCAAATAAATGCGCTATTAAGTGGGGGAGGGGGCGCTTCTTCGAGCAATAGATAATTATATCATCACTTGTTTGTTCGCCTGTTCGATTCGCGGAATAACAAATGCGAGTCACGTAATCTTTTTCTTCGGCACGATCATGAACGTTAAAATGGAAAAAACGTGTTGAGCAGAAATTTTGCCACCAATTGAAAAAGACGCGATCAGCATTTTTATCATGACAATGCTAGATCATCCATTGTCAATATTGAATTTTTAACAATCGTGCCAATCACGTATATCCATTTTTGGCAATTACGATGGGTTTTTCCTCGAAATACATTTAACTTGTATGACTGCAATTTTTCTCCTAATATTCAATTAAAGGTAATAACTCTTTAATATTTGCTCATTGTAAATTCTTGTGATATTGAATAATTTATTTTAATAAATTTTTAATAGATTTTCTAATTCTAAGTCCAAAATTTCTCGTTAAAATTATGGGAGTAAATCTTAAGATACCCCAACGAGCATTTTTTATTAAGATTAAAATCAGT
The DNA here is from genome assembly GCA_011636635.1 of Tetramorium simillimum. Taxonomy (NCBI): domain Eukaryota; kingdom Metazoa; phylum Arthropoda; class Insecta; order Hymenoptera; family Formicidae; genus Tetramorium; species Tetramorium simillimum. Next base: position 18,175 of record VBVQ01001283.1, read on the forward strand.
CTCACTTATATTATTCAAATTTAATTACAGTAGTTAAAATAAATATTATTAATTTATATTTGAATATTATCGAAAATCTGAAAATAAATTACTCTTTTTTTTTTGCCAATTGCGACAATTTGCAATGAACTGTCTTACGATAATTTTATGCGCTTTCATCTTACCGCAATTCTCGCAAGTGTATCACAGCAAAGGTTTACTGTTACGAGATAATAGTATTTTCGTATGAGTAAGACATAGTCGCATTTGCATGTAGATGCGCAAGTCACGGAATGTCTATCGCGACGATGTTGTTCGATGAAAACCGTATCAAAAACAAACAGTCCTGAGGGGATGCTTTTCGCCCTCGTATACGCGCGACGAGACACGAACGGTTAGCGATTGTAAGCTAGGCACGATGAATAGAGGGGATGAGGAGGCAAAATGTGCGAAACACACGCTCATGTACAGGAAATACTCTCGTCGGAATTTACGAGTGGGTAATTCCAAAAATTGCATAGCGATACACGCTTTCTGCTCGGCTTACTATGATTCATTTTATCCTATTTGTTCACAAATAATTTTTGTTGGCGATCGAAAAATGGATGCTAAGCAAACCTCGCGTGGAAGCTCAACGTTAATCGATTTCTAATAATTTAATAATTATTGAAATAACATAATTTTTAACTGTTTTAACCAATTTTTAACAAACACAAAAAAGTTGTTATATTATAATTTCAAAATCAAATAAGTTTTACATTTCTATTATTAGCCTCCGCAGTAAAATCAAACTGCCATTGTTGAATTCAACGAAAACGTACAATGGAAATGGAAATGAAAGTAAAATTATTTAATTTTATCGTGTTGTAACAACCCGTTAAATTTGTAAGTTTAGGCTGCTTTCCTTTTAGGGAACACAGTCGACTCAAGTTGACACAAGCATCATTCTGTCTTTGTTACTCATTGAATGTTGAAAAAAGATAGAATGATGCTTGTGTCAACTTGTGTCGACTGTGTTCCCTAAAAGGAAAGCAGCCTTAATATAGACAATATACAATCATTCATAATGATCACATGCTTGATAAGAATCTCTCTGAAGTTGGCAAATTTCCGCAGCGATTTGCCAAATGGTAGTCGATAAATTCGGAGGAAACCCGACTGCACAATTAAGCGAAATCCGTTCGGCGATCCGCGATTCAAAAGGCGATTGCATTTACGTAGAATTTTCGACTCATCGCGCGATGGGATAATAACTTTCGGGATAACAACTCGGAAAACTTTTCATCCACCTCCGGTTCCGCAAAACCGTGCGTGGTAGCGGTAGAAAAGAGCGAGCGCGGGAGGCTGGCGAACAGGCGAGAAAGGGTAGTAGAGCATCGGCTCGCGTGAGCGCCCTTCCACCGCGCGATGTCGTGAAATATGTCGCGATTTACACGGGAGATTGGCGTCATTGGCGCCTAGGGAGCGAACGAGCGAGAGCCCGCTCTGTCTCCTTTCTCCTTTTCTAGCATTATTCCCTGGTCTACCGAATTCCCGCCCCTCTGTCCTGATCATGTCATCCTCTAACCCCTGCGCGGACAGGGGTGGCTTGCCGGATCAAAAAAGCATTTGGGAAATCCCGGTGCCTGCCTGAGCGATGCAAAATCGAAACTGTGTGAGATTCCTCGCCGCACTTCTCTTTATCCTTCAAATTTATCCATCGTTCTTTTTTCTATTTTTTTGCCACTTATTCTATCGATGATATCCGATTTCCTGGTACGTCCATCGCTTCCCGAAAACTATCATCTACCAATCCATCTGTGGTTATATATTTTTTTATAATTCAAATCTAATTCATAATTTAATGAAACTCAAAAAAGACAAGCTTGAATTTTTATTAAAGAACAATCATTCCAAATCGACTAAAGAATTTCCGACTGATAAGATTAAGAGAATTAAATCTCAAGCAATTCATATCAAAATATATCTTTCGTTATTGTTCTGCAAACTTTAGTTTCATGCATTTCGTTATTTGATACACATTGTAACTAAGTTTATTCCGTAAGGACGGAAGTAACCATAGTTTGCCGTAGTCTGTCATGGAGCGAGCATCTATAGGTGCAGCGAGGTGCAATGACTGTCCGCTCGTCCTCGCCACCGTTCGCCTGGCACCTGTCAAACTTCATCAGCATTGCTTAACACTCGGTCGCGCTACGGCGCAAATTAATCCCGCTGTAATATGGAAATACGTCATTCGAGAGGATACGACGGATAACTGGCCGAGCCGGTGTGGGCTAAGGGGTAAGGAACGCGGAGCAGAATACGAGGGCAGGATACCTCAGCCACGGAACCGTATGATGGGTTTATAGATTATCGTACATTTGCTGGAGGACGGTAATGACGAGCCCCACGCCGATCATGCTTATTTGTGAAAATAGGATATTTCCTATATATTTGAGCAAAGGAATTTTAAAATAATATCCGATAAGAATAGATTCGGATATTATTGATCTATATACATATTTACACATAATTTATTTATAATTATAATTAAGGGGGATTAGTGGAGGCTTAGTAAAACTATGATAGAAAAACAGTCTTAAATTTAATCATGATTATGCATAAATTTGAATCTTTAATATTCACTTTAATAAAAATACGCCAAATGATGAGAACGACATTATATTGAGTTATTTGCGCACAGAACATTTCTATCATCTTGATCACAGAATAAATGATACATTATCACTCTATTCTTTTATAATTTATACGTTTTCGAAAGCAATTTTTTTATTAATTTAACATTATTTTTTATTTTGAATAAAATTGCCAAACAGGATATTTGAGTAAAATTGCAAAGCAGCAGATTTGACACCAATCAATGATTCGTTTTTACGTGGCAACTGAATTTCCCCGAGAGAGTCAGAAAGCAAGGTATCGCGAGCTTATAGGTCTCACCGGGCAGCTCGTTCAATCAGCATATCCCGGCAAATGAGCAATAGATCGGAGACGTGCATATACATCGGCTGTGTGCGCTGCGTACACACACCGACATAGATACGCACACACGCGTGCGTAATCCACAGCGTGACTATTAGTCGTAAGTCAATAATAAAGCCCTTGTCCTGCCGCGGCTATAATGGCCGCGGTGAATTATTCTGGTCGAGATGCATTGTCCTGGCTGGATCGCCGGCCGGCTTGGAATTGTCGGCCGAGCACGCACATGGCGATGTACGCGGCCGCATATGTGCACGCCGAATGCGTGGCTGTTTGCGCGTATGACGCGCATAATTGAGATGGATGTCGATTGATTCGCGGCCGGGTTTCGTTCTCGCGGCCTGCCTATTGGCAGCTCATTGTTAACACTCAAGTAGTAGGCTTAGTTTCCACGTGGTTTAGTATATATCGTACTGTATGTCGTTGGCTGTCTTACGATGAAGATAAACTGCATGTTTTATTAAATTGTATAAAGTTTGCTTATTAACAAAAATGCACTTTATATGGAGTATTATAAATTCTATTTTTTTTTAAATTATATAAAATGTTTGTTGTAAAAAGTTTCGATTAATCAAATGTGTTTTTCGATAATACACTTAATTATGTTGTTAAGTATTATAGTTCTCTAGTGCGCATTTAAAGAAAAATTCATATCGCGTAATTAAGTATAAAAGTATTAAAGCAAAGTAACCAATGATGCTAAAGAAACTGTATTTAATTTTATAAATATAGAGGAAATTTGTGAAATTGGTACCTCGAAATGCAAATTTTTACAAAATCGATGGCATTTGATTGTACACAATTTGTTCACATTTGTCCATGAATAGGTAATCTGAATATTTTAATTCGTATAATTTAAAAAAACGCACTTAAGGATCGATGCTAAAATTTTTTAGTTTATTTTTAATTTCTTTTGCAAGGCGAATAAAAAACGATTATTTATGGACAAATGTGGATAAATTGCAAACAAACAAATGCCATATCAATTTTCGTAAAAATTCGTATTTCGGGATGCCAACTTCATAAACTTGCGTAGAAGTCAATTCGAATGCTAGGCTTTTGAAATATTAACTGGACTCGTTTTATAGAATTTTATCATTAAAGAAAACGCCTTCAGATATCATTTTTTGCAAAGTCGTTTTGATAAATATAATATTACTTGAGAACTGTGGAGAAACACAGACAGACTGTGAGTTTTCCGCTTCGCCGTATATTCTTTCCAATAAATTGTTCGCTATACTTGCGAGCCGCGTGTGTCCACGTGATCGAATACGCGAAAAGAAAGTTTCGCACAAATTGCGCGCTCGAGAACGATCTTCAAAAGGATTCTGCCGCGCTTTCTTCTGTCTCTTCCCATTATTTCCTGTTCGAAGAGATAAACTTGGTTACCTGATATATACGTTTTTCAATATCGCTTCTCGCTCGCTCGTATTTTCTCGATTTCCACCAAGTTGGAAATATAGACCTGTAACAACTTTTAAATCAATCTGAAGCTTTATCAAAGTTTATCATGGACTTTATCAAATAATCCATCGGTGGAATTTACACTACTATCGTTGCAGATTCTATTAATGTTTAACTGGTTGAAGTGTTAATAATAGAAATTGCGCTTGTGGCTTACTCTTCGCAAACAGTTCAACTGTAATTTCGATTAATCGTATTTTCTTTCGCCGGCGGACATTCTTGTTAATTTGCAGCTCAAATATATAGACGTCACTTGCCCGCGGGATGTATTTATGGAAATGTCGTCCGATATAACGCGCAAATATAGCGTATCAAGCAGATTATGTCACTACTAAAATTACCGTCGTCGATTGAGGGATATCGTCGATAAACGTCCATTTGCCGTCATGATTTTGCTTGTCAAGAGGTGAATGACATGAAAATGTCAACTTATTTCTGTTTATTTTATACATCTATCTTTATACGTACGAAAATTTGACCTAGGAGATTAATTTGACCTAGGACCTTAATAGATTCTATCTTCATTATTTTAGAAGTTTCATGTAAAATTTATTTTTCGCATCATTTTTAAGGATCAATTTTTTGTTTCATTATAACTGGACATAAATAGTGATAAATATAAAAATTTTATTTTACTTCAGTTTTATTATTAATTATTATTGCCTTTGTTATTCGTTTGACATTAAAAAGAAGACTTTATTGTTACGATCGCAATTGTCCGTTGCTAGATGCCTGATGTCGATAACGGGAACTTTCGAAGGGCGGAGATCGGAACCATCGATCCTCGCGAGTCTACAAAAACGTCAAAGAGATCGCCGGTTTGATGATGAACGATTGTAGGTTGCTCGATGGAATGGCGGCGCGACCCGGTGGTCTTTAAAATATTCAAGCGAGAGTGTGTTTGACGGCCAATCGGAAAGGACGAAAAGTCGCGCTGGACGCTGGAACTCGCTCTTTCGAATTCGGCTCTTTCATCCCCATGGAGCTCACCCCCAGAAGCTCAACTGGTTCGCAACCAGTTCGATGGATCGCGAAGAGAGAAAAAGGGAAAGAATGGTACGGGGGAGGGAGAGGAGAAAGTCTATTGTGTCTTTCAATGACAATCACCGTGGTGGACGGACATTTGATCGAATCAATCGATTGGTTCCTACGGTTTTTCTAAACATTATAGCCGGGACGAGGGAGAAGCGCCAAGAGAAAGAGAGGGATTGGAATAAAAGAAAGAGGGGAGAGATGAAAGTGTAGGCAGGACAGTCTCTCTGGAGTACCTACCAGACGGCGGTGCGCGGCTGGAGGAATGGAGAGAGAGAGAGAACGAGAGAAGCTGTTAGAGCGAAGAGCAGGGAAGGGACTCAGGAATATCCAGTAGCTCCAGGCTCATTTGAATCCGACGTTCAATAATGTCCCTCAGGAGTACCGAAATATCTCAATATGTGTATATAACGTCGTGCTGCGGCGTGGCTTACGATCTCTAGCGATATTTGCTTCGACCGCATCATCCATCAAGGTCGCATAATACAATTCGTCGGGATTCTCGATATGCAAAAAAAGCCTCCATAAGAATTTTTAATGCAACGAATGCGGAGTTAATCTATCGGATAAGCTCTTAAAAATCTTTGACTATTTTGATGCCACATTAATAGCGCAATTAATGTCGCAAATATACATTTACAGATAAAAACACGTTTATCCAAATCAATTAAGAATACGGTTCAAAAAATTACGAATTTTGATTAAAAATTTGAAAAATAAAAATGTATCCTGCCTGATTGCAAGATGAAAAGAATATACATAGAAAAAAATATTCCTCTCGTGTGATAACACGATAAAGTGTCCTGAGGACGCTGTTGGCAGGGCTCGGTTCTCTCGGTAGCAAACGGGGAAGTCACAGGCAAAGAGCAACATTCGCCTGGAGGGATGGATTTTCCTGTCAGAGGTGGAGTTTAGAGGTCGGGAAATTAGTTTAGTTATGCGCCCGGCAGGGACGTCTCTTACGTTTCCACTACCGACGTAAGACCTCGACGAAGCACGTACATGTTCTAGGGCTCTCCTCTCTCTCTCTCTCTCTTCTCTCTCTCTTTCTCTCTCTCTCTCTTTCTCTCCTTTCTCCGCACTCCGCGACTCTCTCTCTCTCTCTCTCTCTTATTCCCTGCAAACTTCCTTGAATTTTCTTTCCAACGCTCTCCTCTCGAATTCCAAAGAATCGAGCCGGCTAGCGGTCTTCGAAGAATCAGGTTGGAGGGAGAGAATTTTCCGGAGTGAGAACAAATCGAACGAGCGAAGGAGAGAGTCTTCAGGTACGAAGTAGCATTGAGGACTGTTGTTACTTACTACTCCGGAACAGCTGGTTGACGAAGACGTCATTGATTCAAGATCCCCGTCTTTCTCTCTCGCATGCGCGTGCAGATTCCCCTGACTATCGAGCGTTCTTAAACGCACTCGTTATAAGTGCCGCTTTGTTCGTTGCGTCGCGCTTGAGTGCCATTTGAAATTTAAAACGTTAACGGAATACTCTGAACGGCAGAAATTAAGTCCTATCGTTGTCGATTTAATCTCAAAATTATTTCAGATATATTTTTTTTTTTACAATGAGTGTCGATTGCGTATAGAGTGAAAAACATGTGAGATTCATGCTCGCATTGAAATTAAATGATTAATGTACATTAAATGGTTAAAATCAAAATAAAAATCAAAATTTTTCGCATAATATTATGAATTAAAGCAATACTAACTTAAATAATTCTGTAAATCTCTTTTTATCGCGATTCCTGGAATACTCTACTAAACAAATCGTCTGAATATATTTAATTAATTGTTATTTTAAATCTATTTAATAAAATAATAGATAATCAAATATGTTTTCTTGTACTTATAATCTTTACATAAACTTACTTGAGAATCTTCCTCGGTGAAGATGGCGTCAAACGCGAACATCTTCGGCGCCGCAACAGTAGGCCGTCGATCTTCTGCCGATGAAGATTGCCCAGATGCTGGATCCACTAATGTAACTTGCTTCTTGCGCTTATCCGCATTGAAGAAGCTACCTCCGTCTCCGGGTGACACCCTTAGCATAACTTTTACCTGAATAACATACAGAGAATGCAATTAAATTTCATTTCTATTATCAAGTAAATTGGTTTAAATTGGTCAAACGTTAAATCTGAGGCACAATATGCCAACAAAATTACTTCAACTTGTTTTATAATATATTATATAAATATTGCCTTTTTGTAAAACTAAGAAAATTAGGTAGAAAGAGACATATTTTTATTTTATTCTTCGTCGCTATCTTAAAATATGTAATAATATCCTATTTTAGTAAAATTAATCGCATTATCCAATGAGTAAGCAAGCGTAAATATAACTCTTCAACCGTGATTGCGGGACGTTACTGTAGTTAACGATAAACTCGTTAATTATTGTGAAATTGAATTAGTTTTGGAATTTGCCAATTGGACAGACAGCAAATTACATTTGGTGACTAAAGATAAAGGTTTCCCGTCACTTAAGCGCTCGACAATTCCGCTTCAATAGGTTAATATTGCATAATAAATTAGCTCTGCTCTTGCGTCGAATAATACGCTCATCAAAATTATTTGATAGACAGTTTCAACCAGTAAGTGAACGTCAGAACTAAAATTACTTTGACCCACGTTATCCGATCGGTCATTGAACGAGCCACGATACTTGCTAAATGCGTACAGAATTATTAAAACAAAATTTTATTTACTAAAACGGTCAAAATTGTATTAATCATCAGTGATTCTATACTACCAATCATTTTATGTAAATGTCATGATTAATGTGGCGTAATTAGTATAGAAATAACAATGAAATAATATGTATAATATTGCATTATTATCCGCGCAAGATTATGCCAGTAATACACAACTATGTCCCATACGCAAATTTAATTGAAACTTTTATATTGACCTTTGCGTTTTTTTCATTATTATTATCAACGAATATAGGAATATGTACTTTTTGCATAAAAAATTTTTAATATAAAAAATTAATTTTAACCGCACGAATCTCAAAAGAGTTAATTTGTTAACAGTAAAAATGAATAAACAATTAACAATTATAGTTTAAAAATGCTGAACGCATTTAATTACGATATTCGAGCCACAATGGATGTTGGGTAATGTAATAGCGGAGTAACGCGTGTATCCAAATACGCGAGAAGATATTTGCCGGCCACTCGTGAAATCGAATATTGCTCGCAAATATCGGGCGGACAGTTGAGCATTCTAGCAAACAAGTAGTTGCTGCTTTATTAAAAACCATACATCGGATGACCGTTTGCAACCCCATTTATCTTGCAGCCTTCAACATTTTGGGATTTTTTTTATAAATTCTACTTTTTATTAATTATTCAATGGCGGTTCATACATTTTTTTCTTGCATCTGTGAATTTATTAATTAATTTATTTGATTTGTATTATTTTTTTAAAATGTTATCATTATTGCTAATGTATTTATACCATCAGAATTTGAAAAGCCGGCTTACTTATCATAAACAGTAAAATCAATTATTATCTCGATATAATAATACTTTGGCAATTCATGTATTATTTTTACAAATTTGACGAACATATATATTTTCGGGAAATAACATTTTATATTAATACAAAATTACATATAACACAAAACCAGAAAAACGAAAATAAGAAAGAACGATTCAATCGCGCCGGTATTAAGTTGTTCTTCCAGCAAACTCCTCAATTATTCTTATCTAAGATTTGCACCATATTTTACACTCGCGCGTGATTTAAGCGAACTCGAACGTCTCGACCGATAAGACGCGGCGCACGCGTTCTTCCGCGCGAAGTCACGGCGATGCATTATTAAAGCCGCATCCGGTCCCGGTACACCCAGATCGATGTTGTCGGTACCGCGAGCGGTCCACGATTTGCTCGCGCCAGCTCGTTCGTCTGTCCGTCTGTCTGTCTGTCCAGGAAATTGGGTTTGGAGATTTCGTTCAGATTGCGGTGCACGTCCTATCTCTTGCATGCGGAAACGCCCCCGTCGCTGCGACGGCACACAGGTACAAAAACAGACACGCGCCTTTTTTGTTTCTGTCCCCCAACCGCCCGACGTCACCCCGCGGCCCCGCCGTCTCTCCACGGCATCCTTGTCGCCTCTTGTGCCTCTCTCCTCCGCCGTAATAGTTTCGCGAAAAGACCGGAGCGCTACCGATCGAGCGACCGGAAATAAAACAGCTCCCCCGACGGTCTTGCTGGAGGAATTCTGCATGCATCGATCGCACGGACCTCTTCAGTGCCCTTCACCCTTTCACGAAGGGTGTCCTACTCGAAGGTGAGTCGACGCCCTCTGTCCTATCAGCTGCCTGAGACTTGGCTATCTGCGAGGTGGTCCTACGTGCTTGCCCGCAGCTACCCGGTATTTCGTTACGAAGCTGATTTCGAGGGGGGGATATCAATTCCGCTCGAACGGGCCCGGCCGGAGAAGGATCGGTCTCGGGTCCTCGAAGCTGGCGAAGGACACTTTACACCAAACCAGCTCCGGTTCGCAACGCGTTACAGCCATTACGCGCAGCAATTTGTATAATAGCGTAAAGTTCTGGATTAACTTTAGGATTAAGAAAACAGCGTTAAATCCAAAGAAAGGATTATGCGGTAAATAGAATCTAAACGTTTGTGAAAGGACGTAACGCATAAATCCATTATCCACTGCTACTATATTTTATTTAGATATTTGTTACGGAGACTTTTATTAAGATAAAACATACCTTTTCAGTAATAATACACAAAATTTTAACAATATATTTTTTATACTTTATACCATTTTCTTGTAAATTTAGAAGAAATAGCGGAAAATTTTTAAAAATATTAAATTATCGCAATAATAAGTGATATCGATTTTTTAATAAATGCAGTTTTTATAGTATGCACAATGCACAATCAGTTATCGAACAGAATATAAAACTATACTATATACATATATTGCGTGCAAAATTGAAAATGGCTATGCTAAATTTTTCATCAAATCTATTATAAATTGATGTACAATGCTTGGTTGTCAAACTGGTCACTACTGCAACGCTTGTTAGTTAATTATTTAAACTGCAGTACGATTTCAATTTAATTAATATCCCTGTTTTTTTTTTCGCAACATTTTTTCCCACTCATTTAAAGGGGAATTTTCAAGACGCTTCTATGAGATACGACCTTCATCACGTTCGAGAGTCCCAACGTTTGATAGACTTTCACGTACTGCAATAAAGTGCCTGAAAATTACATTTCGAGACGAAGGCCTCCGGTAAGCCTGCCTCGTAACCATCAAAGTTCGGCCAAGTACGTACAGTCCTCGAAACGGTACTGTGGGAGGGGATTTTACCGCCGCTCTACCCGAATTTATGCGTCCTCTCCACGGGCTATGAATCCAGGTTTACGCGCTGGTACGTTGGAATTAATTAGTTCGCGGTCCAGCCTGAAACATGTAACTGATTCGGACGAAAGCTTGGCAATAAACTGTGATCAACGCGTTAGTGATTATAGAGATCTCTCCAAGATTTATCAAGGACTTAATCCGAGTAACTTACTCACGCGCTTAAATGCTTTTACAAATTGGACATTTTTAAAATATTCACCGGCATCTCTCTACATTCATTGTTATAAATTTTTTAATTACACACATGCACATGTATACATCACATGTATACATTAGTGTTTTAAATTAATTACATTTTTACAAGTAGGACTTAATGTTGGTGCTTATATTTTTCTGATATGTGTGTGCACAGACTGCCAATTTATTTAATAATACTACCTCAATCGTTTCAAAAATAATAGTATAATGGGCCATTAAAGAATATTTCCCACATATGACGCATATATAGGCGTTAGTTAACGCTACCGGAAATGCCACCTGCGACGGAAGTAGCACGTTAATTCTTTAACGTTGGAACCGTGGCGCTTATGTACACCACGTTAGGTTACACATACAAGTGTTTTATGACGCCACTCGTCCTCGGAGGTATTATCCGCCAATTTACGATCATGGCGCGACATGTTCGGCGCTTATAAATGAGCGATATGTCGCGTAAAGTTCTACATAAATTCTCGTCTGACCCACGATCGGGTCATCGTCTGCACGATAAAATCAAGCGATGATTGATTCACGTGTTGGCGATAAATAACGTAACGCGATGAACGATATAACGCGAAGCAAAACACCGTTGTAAATCATTTTGTAAACTGAGAATGACGTCTAAAAGCGTGAAATTATATATGCTTGAAGAAAGTTAACAAATAAAAATAATATGGGAGTAAAAAAATGAAGAGAATACAGCTGCGAAAATTTTGCAATGCAATGTAATTGTATGTGAAATATATGTGAAATATATGTGAAATGTATGTGAAATATATGTACGACTGTCGGACTGTTTTAATTACATAAAATTAATTAATGAGAAATTTAAATGAATGTTACACTGGATTTTAAGTTTAGTTGATAAGAGTATGGCTCAAAAACGATTTGTCACATTTGCTGCAACATATATTCTGCATAAGGGCATATGCAATCTGCACGGTAATCCCAGTCGAGCTATACGCTAAAAGTTTATAGTTTTGATTTGGTGTTCGTAAAGCGGAATTGCCATTTAACCTAATACGGAGTTATACATATAATACAAATACACACTTGAATATGAAACGGTGCTACACCCATCAAAAGTTTCGTAATGATCCATAATAACAATTACTAAACATTGGAGAGCTAACAAGACGATGCCGGAGTTTAGTGCTAAAGATAGGCAACTTACGAGGTTTGATAGCAACCTAAATTGCATTCTGTTGTATAGCGTGCGTTGTATAGCGTGTGTCCCTTGTTATGCAAAATTAAATAAATCACTGGAAGGTGCTTAGATTGATAATAATCATAAATTGATAATAATCATAATTTTAAATCTCTTCTAATCTCTAAGAGTAACGTTACTGAAAATAATTACAATAATAGATTGAAATATCTGACTGAAATGACGCGTTGCTCCATGTAAGAGTGACTCAGTTACACATTTCTCGGTGTGTAAGAGGTTAATGAAAAAGTTAAAAGTATCAAATAAAAAAATATGAGATTATTATGGTATAATTGATTATAATTTCCATTCGAGAGGTAATAATAAATTAATGTAGATATAGATTGAAATATCTGTTTCGATTATAGCGTAATTCAATGATCTAGCCTATCGACTGTGAAAGAGAATTTCATAATAATTTACAATAGTTGCTTTCATCTGTCATGATTTGATTTATCGCATCACCATTCATGGTTTCAGATTTTGGCTTTGATACTGTATGAACGGAATTGATAGAAAATTAGATTACACTTCTTTCTCCGATAGCACCGTAGATATAGATTGGTTATTATGAACGAGATTTGATTGGCGGATCGCAAAGCGCTTTCACGTGAGCCTGCGCCACGAGAGACGCGAATGACGGAAACTAATTGTTGAAACTGGAGTGTGTCTCAACTTTGGTTTCCAACAAGGCGCACTGCGGTGCTCCGCAGTCTGGCGTCGTGTGGCCTTCGTTTGTAAGAGACGAGAAGCGAAGACCCGAGGGGATTTAACTTCGACAACGAACATCATCAAAGGGCCGGCGAGTCATGATTGCGCGCTCTTTAACCGAAGATTATTCGCCAAACGCGGTTTATTTAAGTAATCGTCATTCGAAGGGAGTAGTTATCAGCACAAATCCTTCGTTAAAACTATAGTAATCTTCTCAACAGTCGCCCTGGGGCAATCTCGATATTCGGCTTCTAACGCGCAATAATCGATCTCGCATGTAAACTGGTCGTATCTCTCGCAGACAGGAAAAGAAATGTGCCACGCAAACACACGTTAGATTTATTAATTAATTTAGTTTAGTATGCGAAGGAAGAAAGAGACACACACAATATTTTTTATATATTTAAACATATTTCTATTATGATTAAAAAGTACTATAGTTTTGCAGCCAGTTTTTATTAGTATTATTGTTATAATAATAGTGCAAATTTTTTGAAATTATTATCAAAATGGTATTGCGTTATGAAAGATAATAAACGGTATCGTCATAAAATATAAATTTTTTTAGACACGCTTGCGATATTGACATATAATTAGACGCATATTTATAGCTTGATATCGCTAAAATCATCTAAATGTCCGGCCTCGGGGTAGGCTAGAAGGGACTAAAGTTTCTGACTCGGCCGTTAAGGAATTTACACCGTGAAGACCTCCGGGCGATTCGAACGAAATTTACGCCATGAAATGGGTCAGAGGTATTTCACCCCTCGTAAGGGGTGTACTACCGACAAATTTGATTTTCGCGAGACGTAGCGAATGCAATCCCATCAGCGTCGAATTTTCCCCGAGATGAAACATCTACAGGATGACACGAACATACAATCCTATATCCTATCCTGATGATCAGAAGTCAATCCAAGAGAAATTTTTTATACATATTTCTCGAGTTGTTCTTCCTCAAACATAAATAACATAAAAGAAGTCATTTATTAACGTCGTAATATAATCAGTAAATGAATTTTTAATATGCATGTCTATGTTAATTCAATATGACTTTTCTTTTTTTAATATAAATATGAATGCAACTTGAATAATCCTTCTGTTTCACTGAATCATTTTTCATCAATTTACTGCAAACAAGATTCTTCCAAGCTTGCAAGTTGAGAAATTATTTATCAACCAAGCTATTAGCATCAGGATATAATTTACTTTCCAGGAACTAATCTATGCACACTTTTACAATGTTAAAATCTTACGTGTTTCCTGGCTTATAGTTCAAGAACTCTATTTCTTTACTAGTCCCCTTCGCCGGCGTGCGCCTCAGTATGCAGGCACCTTATCTCGGTCGAGCGGAATTTCGCGATTCAGTATGCAGGCACCGCGACGTGGCACACGACAAGAGCGTACCTGTACACAGGGTAACGCAATACTTCCGTGGTCGTCTCGCTAACAAAGGCGCGGGTGAGCAGGGTAAAGTGCATGGGAAGGGAAGACGGCAGCGACGGCGGCGGCGGCGGCGACGACGGTAGAGGGTTGGTTAAGCGGACCGGCTCGCTGGCTGCCTTGTGCAAAGGGGTCCTGCGTCAGTTAGGGTTGTCAGTCAAGTAGCGATAGCGGGTATGGTAGAAGCGTGCCGCACGCTACTTTAGCCCGGACCGAGCGTCGCGCTCGCGGTATACGCTGGTACAACGGTGTGACGTTGTAATGGCTGGATAATGGCGGCTGTACATGTACATACGCTTAATATCGCGGCGTCAAGCGACGTGGAAAGGAACAATTTGAAATGCTCGGCTTGACTCGCGGCTTGGCTAGTTGCTGCTCACAATATCGTCTACCTCGCTCGTTCTTGTTGACCTTTGCGTCTGATTTTCCTCTGATTACTCGGCTTACATTTCTAATATTTTCCGATTATTGATACTACAGAGAGTTGTAATTAATGTAATTATCGAAATTCACTTTTATTTGCTGGAAATGTACAGCTAACTGCATTTAACATTTTTATATTATAAATAATTTGACAGCAGTTGACGAGAAAAGGATTGCAGTTTTCGAACGATCGCAAAATATACGCAAAATATACTTTTCTTCTGTAAATGGCGGAGCGAGCGTTTCTTCGAGCTGGAAAGTATCGCGTTTTAAACTCCAAGATGCTAAGTGCCTAGATTATAGCAGTCGGGCCGTAAGGAACACAGCTTGACGTACCGTGAAGTATGACAGTCATAAATTTCCTCACGCCACCAACTTCCACCAGTTTCTGTCTTCTTCTTTTCCTTTCCCGTCTTCCCTCTTCTCGGGCAAATCAGAAACACTTGATACATTCCACAACTTACGAGGGTGGATACGCGCAAATCCGCTTTAACTTTTATCGCAATAATCCATTCTCGCGTACACATCGATAACGAATAAAAATTAATGTATTTGGAAATACATATATTTATAGGAGTGGAATGACAGATCGGTGAAATGACGAAAGTAATAAAATACGCAATAAAGTGCACAGAAAATGCCAAAATTTATTAATTCTAAGCATAACAGCTCTTTATTTTTCACTTAACATTTATTTCGTATTAATTTTCTTCAGCTATATGCGAGTATATTTACATATCGATTTTTCAAACAAAATCCATTTCAGTATTCAGTTTTCAAGTCTCACTTTAAACTGTTGCAGTCTCTCTCAGTTTATAAATTAATGATGTTGCTAATTTTCTCTTGCAGAAACTGTCAAATGTTGCTTAGTAAGACCATTAGGTGGTTCGCAACTCGTTGCGTGCCTCAATGTTTTTCTACTTATTGCGATAAGATAGATTCGATCACATTGTTTCTATATTTTACAGAATGCAACATCATAGTAGATGTAGAATGTAATTAGCATGGACTATTAACACGAGCGTATTGCACATAATGTTAGACATTTATGCACGTACAAGTTTAGTGTATAAATGCGAAGAGGAAGCGGAAGGAGAACGACTGTATTACTTATCGTATTATCAGGCATTGATCTTTTCGTCCTGTGCCGTTCATTTATTATTTTTTCCTCCCTTCGGCAATTTCGTCTCTCGTTACTCGTCGGAGCGGGCCCCTTCTCTTACAGGAGAAAAATCGCTCTTATGTCAGACAGGAAGTGGCAGGCGGGTGAAGGGCAACGAAAGAGAAAGAAATTGGTTTCCAAAGGTAAACTAATTTCAGGCCACTTCGTTTCGACGAGAAGTCAGTCTTCGTCAGCCCTGTCTCTGTGTCTCCTCTATATCGAATATTCTCGTTCCTTCGTCCATCATCCGTTTTTCTGTGTCTAACCTCGCTGACCCAATTACCGTCCCACGAAAAGACCGGCAACGACCGCGTTTGCATCGTTGTACACGGCAAAAGGGATCAAGAATCATGCTGTACGCGGTCCTTCGCAATCTTAAATGTAAATGAGACTCGGTGCTAGCGATCCTTTGAAGAATCTCACCGTCCTTTGAACGATGACGGTCGGTGTGGGTCCATTAGACACCACTCACTCATTCTTCTGTGAAATTTTAGACGTTGTGATCTCAGGATAATCAAAATAGGCGTATCGAGATGCGATGAAATAAGACATTTTACGATTATTTTTAAAGCGTACGTCTTAATTATTACTAATTACTTTACTAAGCGAAGCTTTGCTAAACTAAAAATGTTGTACTTTACTAAAAATGTAATTCTCGGGAGATTTTTAGGCAAGAAAGAAACATTCCCATATAATAATTATAATTAGAACGTATCCCACTTAATTACTTTTAAATTAATATTTATCTGTAGTCTATTATTTAAAAAACACGATCTAATACAAGTCTAATACATTATAATATGTTAAATAACTTCTTCTGACACCATTTTCCTTCGGCAATAATCGCGCTAATAATAATCACGCTATTTAATAGCGTGCCGTGAGTATACCATTTCGTCGTCGCTATACTGCACGTCAGGCAATTCCTCCGTACGTAATCCCTGGTAATTTCGACGAGGAGCATAGCAGTCGGGGAGACGTCTCGACGTTTGGATATACCGTCGAGCCGCAGAAACCGAACGTACGTGTAGCGGGGAATGTAAATTGCTCGCTTCTGCCTAAAGCCGCGGTGTAATAAATCTCAGCGACGAAGACACGACGATTGCCGTCTATCGGGCAGGGATAACGTATCGAAATCACGTGTACGAGGGTTAAGAAACGTCTGAATTCGAATGCTTGCTTTCGACGAATATATCCAGTCGCAATTGCGAAGCGAAAAGTGCTCCTTCACGTTTCTCGATTCAAATAATTAAGATACACAATTTGCGCGTTAATATTTAACAAGAATTAATCAAGAAATAAATAAGTATATGAAATTCACTGTGAAAGTGAAAAATTTTGCGCTCAGCTAACGTGCAATTGAACGTGAGACTGCAATCGTGTATTTTATCAGACGGATTATTACTGTTATCGACATTAAGTACAGTGACTGCAACATAAATAGGCCATGGCATCCAGCGATGTGTGATTGTATCGCTTGCGTAATTATAATAAAATGAACATTCCTATTTTTCCAAGTGGATAAATTTCTTTCCTCTCGGCCGGTGCGGCGGATTAATGTACAATTCGCGTGACGACAAGTCGTTTACACGCGTGCGTAATTATCGCTCTGCCCGACGATATCGTGTGTTTTCCGCGGTGATATCTCGCGGAACACCGAAAAAAGTGAATAATCAGGCGGCCGGACAAATTTTCGCCAGCGACAACGGCCGATTTGTCTCTCGATTAAAGGAGCGATTATCCAGACGTCGCGATTTACTGGAAAATTATAAGCAACGGCTCGCAGGCGTCGTGCAGTAAACATTAAAAGAGAGGGAAGGGTAATTCTCCCAGGGAATCAATGACATCAGCGTGACGACCAGCCGTAAAGTGCAGCGCGCAATTATAGTCGTCGCAAGTTAAATCGCACGTGTTTCTGCGGCACGCGTTCTCCTATACACCGTATGGTCTGACAGCCGATGTAATAAAAGCCTGAGATAAAGGCCGAACTTTCCCCGCGCTCGTAATTTTCAGTTTCCATATCCGAAGAACGGTCTGCGTGACGAGCAGTCGTAACGAAAGGAACGTTGACGTCGCGGATATTTTTCGGCGAAGGCAAAGGGTTCTGCCCGATGTGGGCGCGGTTAGGAATTATGCTCCGTATCGAAAACTCGTTTTTCTCTGCGCCTATTTCTGCCGGGCGAACGTAAATGTAACGTTGTTTCCTAATATTAGTTCTGACTGTTTGCTAGAATGACCCTGGCGATCGATTTATCTTTTCCGTTAGTGTTAAAAAAAGCTTCTTCTCGCATTTACGTAAAAATAATATTACAGAGGCTACATCTCGAGCTTACATTGAACAAAATCACATTTGCCAAAAATTATCTTTCGAGACATTACAATTAAAAGAAGGAATAAATCGAAGCAAGTTAATTTTATTTTATATTAAAAGATTAAAAGAAAATATATTAAAAAATCAAGAGAAAATGTAAAAAAATTTTTAATTCGCGTCATCACTCTAATTAGAAATTGAAAATTTTTTTAATTTTTACTTCCGTATTCGGCTTTTTCTCTTGATACATATGTCATGCTCTGAACTAAATACCAACGAGATTCAGATTTCAGGATTATGTCCTTTTATTGAATATTATCTCTCACTGAGTATATGTCTCGTGCGATTTTGTAATGCTTCAATATCATTACGTGCAATTTCATTACTCCGTAAATGCCGGTTGCTCCACTAAATCGCGCGAATTGCAAGGATGGAATAAAAATATCTGTCGGAAATACTAATGAACTTTTCGTATTTTTTATAACTGGCATGTCTGGCTAGAAGAAAATATAGATTGTAAGTGATGAAGTTAATCCTTTCTTATACCATGCACTGATGCTTCTGGCGTCTCTCGATAACTTCAGCATTTTCTCTCCCCTTTCTTGCTTGCGCGTGAGAAAATTGATAATACATCAGTGCCTTTTGTTCCTTTGTATTTTTCTCCTTTAATCTGATCCAAGAGTTTGCTTTAATATTTGTTATGTTCTTTACATAATAAAAAACTTACACCTTGCATTATAATAAATATGTATTAGAGATAAAATATAATTTATACATTTATTTATAATTATACGTTAAATAGTTACCGCGAAATTGCATGTTATTGATCTAGACTTTTGCCTTCTATAATATTTGCTTAGAATTATTTCAGTATTATTTGTTTAATATTGGGTTAATTTAATTGTGTATATGTAATTTGTATATATCATTTTTTATATCGATTTAGCGTGTCTATAAAATATTCAGTATTTAATACACAAAGATTGGATTAATTTATAAAATTATATAAGATAATATAAAATCGTTTAACTTTGTAGCAAACAAAATTAAAAATATCTGCTATATTATACATG
>VBVQ01001284.1:0-21268 GCA_011636635.1 Tetramorium simillimum
AATTGCACTCGGCTGTAATTATTCCGGCGAATTCGCGACCGTCTGTCATGCAACTCTAATCGCTTTCGGAAATACCGTTTTCACTTTGAAGCGCTCGCCTCCCCTTGTCCTTCGGGAAACTTTTTGAGTGCTCCGTGTTGCCCCGCCGTGAATATCACGCGCCGGGGAGAGAACTTCAGTCCCGAAACGCCTCGAAACTAACCGCAAGACGTTTCGCATCCCTCCCCTCCCCGCCCGCCGCGGGAAAGTGCACGTCGCTCTTATTGAGAGTTTCCACCAGCGATCTAATGTGTCGCAGCAGCTATATGACACGACATCTAAGGAGGCGAATGCAGGCGCAGCTGATGCAGCTGTGCTACGCTCGCGTGGAGCAAGTTGTCGCTGTTTTACGCGCATCTTCTTGCCGCGCCATTCTTACGCGCGGCGAAAAATACGGATCGACGGAAATATTGGTATTAAAAGCGTGAATTTATAAACAAACCGTTATTGCGTTTCATTATCGATACCTATTATGCAAATAATAATAATTATCATATTGTTATTATTGTTATCATTACTATCATTAACGTGTTTAATTTGCGCTATAACAAAAGCTGTAAAACCGAAGTTCCCGGGGCGTGCAAACGAATTAATGTATGCACCTTAATTAAATCTAGCGTACCGAAGCGTACATATCTCTACCTAACGGAACCACGCGACTGCGATCGACTGCTTTAATTAGTAAATTAATAAAATTGAAATATATACATAAAGTACGGCCCTCTCTCTCTCTGATAGGTTGAACTTTATAACATCATAGCAAAATAGATATTGTTCCGCATGGTGGATCAAATAGCCCCCGAAAAGCTACGAAAGTTAAACATCAAACTTGTGCGGTGATCTGCCGTAGCAGAACATTTTCGGCTGCGGTTCATTAACGCGAGCGGAACAGAAGCGTTTCGGCCATCATTACAATTATCGAACCAATACATAGTAACCACTTATCAATTTGCGTATTAGCCTGGTAATGCATTTGGACACATAATGCATCTTTCATCAGCATTTTTGTCTCTAATTAATGCATATAGATTATATCCAAACAACATAATTTCGTGTTGCATATTTATCGTATACGAAAGTAATTGACTGCCGGTGAAACGAAGTAATTAACAATGTGCCCTGTTTATGTATGCATTCGCCTTTCATTTAAGAATAATTTAATTATTATTAATTTAAAATAATCGCGCGCAGGTTCTTCGGTTTCTAGTTACGCTTTAGTTAGTCTGATGCGAAGTGTAATCTAATTTGACTAATTTTACTCAATCGCATATTCCCGCTTAATGCAATCGCCGAGATTAAGAGTTAAACGAGAGAGACGTAATTGATTTAAATCCAATATCAACAGCGAATTTGATTTATTGTCCGTTATTTTCCAGGTCAGACGGTCTTGACAATAAATTGCACGAAACTATTACACAGCGCTTTCCACCGTAAACAACCCGGTTCATACTGCCGTATCCACGTATTCGCAGGAATACGTTTTTATTGCCAATACGGAATCGCGCAGGGGGTATATATGCTTTCGCCGATACGTACCGTCGAATGAACAGCCGGGCACCCGGTAGATGTGCGCAGACGTTGTACATCACTCACAAACGGCCTTTAAAATTGGCAAGCCAGTCTTCCGTTCCGCGGTAACCCTGATGGCCTCGGTGAACGGCTATAGGAAAGGCATTTGTATGCAGAGGACATACGGCGCAGGACGTTCCCTCGGGCGAGATCGTTCTACGGTTACGACCTGGCACCTTCCATCCACTCTCTCTCTCTCTCTCTCTCTCTCTCTCTCTCTCTCTCTCTCGTTCCCTCCCTTTTATTCATCATCCTTCCTCTCCCGTAGCATTTCTCTTTCGCCCTATCGAGAGTGAACTTCGATTCGGCTCATAAGTAACTCCCCGGACGAAAAATCGCACCCAAGTATACGCGAATGTTGCCAATCACCAAAAAGCCGTTTGTAACCGGTGAAACGTTCCCGTATTTTCATTTAAGGGGAGGATCTCGAATGGTTAGAAATAGTGCTTTTAGAGGTATTTTTCGAAACTTGGTATTTAAAAGATCGACTAAACAAAAGGAAATAAAATGAAATAATTGTGCCGAGTTTGTTTCGCGTCAATACTTAATTCAACGTTATTAATAGGATGTTAACCCTTACAGAAAAGTATTACTGTGTAGTAATAAATTGGCCAGTAATAATAGTAATAAATTACTATTATTTAGTAATTTATTATTAATTTATTACTATCATTACTGGCCAATTTATTGTTGCACAGTAATACTTTTCTGTAAGGGAAATGTTGAAGAAATAATCATATTACGCATGCTGCTACGTTTGGAAAGGAAGTGACGAGTCGGTTTTGTAAGAAGTTGATCAAATTTTAATTACTTAGTCGTTATCCACCCCTGCGACCACCTTGCGAGAACGTTAATGAGACCTTTAACGACCCCATTAACGGCCCTTCGGCTTTAACGGGAGAAAATCTCCGGAACCTAAGAGAATACTCGTGAACAAGGGGAGAACGGAAAAAGTGCGAGTACGTGCAACAGCCGGTATTTCGTAGCAGACAAAGGACTGAATATACGCGAGGGTGGTGAGAAGAGCGGAAAGCAGATTTTCTCACCGACGGCGATAAAAGAAGCGTCGTGAACGATAAAGAACTTCAGTTACTCATTAGAGGGCAAGCTTGCGTTTGACAAAATCCATCATGCAAATAACGAAAGAAGCAAAGATAAGGATGTACTTAATAGCAAATTGTGCTTCTCCCGTACATTTCGATAAAGTGTTTACTGATGAACTTTTGAACTTTGGGATGTGTTTACAATTATCTGTGCTAATTAAAAATTTGTTGATGGATTTTATTAAGTTTCACACGAAATGTCTCGTTTGTAGTCTGCAAATTAACTTTATCATAATTAATCTCACTTTTAATCATTTCTCTTTTTACTCTACAATTATTGTATATTTCTGTTATATGAATTCCGTTATTTCTTTTTTCGCTTTGTTCAAAGCCATCTTCTTAACGTTTACATCGCTTTTGTATTTTCAGTCGACAATTATTAATGCTTAAAAGGCCAAGTATCTGGAGCAGCTATGAAAAATAGAGTGCTTTATTAAGTGTGTTCGTTCTTTTTCCTTTTCACAAAACAAAAGCATTTCGCTCGAAATCGTATTGCCTTGTCTATCCTGAAAGCATCCGGAGTCCCTCGAGTATTTTCTAGTATCTCCGTCTTTATCTTTACGAGTGTGAGCTTATCGGCGGTGAATCGAGTATGAATCTGCCGTAAACTCACTTGGAAAACTCTCTCGATCCATTATTCTTCTTGGAAAATGCGAACAGAAACTAAATTGACACACTCAATCAGTGCTCAATTTTTGCATATATTTCTATCGCAATTTTTATTTGGCTTCTTACGTATCACATTCAACAAAACTCTTAAATGCGATTTCAGTGCTAAAGATTGAGTGCTCTAGATTTTCTGGGGGATCTGTTTAAATATTTCTATTTAAGCATTTTTTAAAAACTATTTTTGAGAGACAAGAGAGCGCATTACAGTTTTACTTATGTATTACTGAAACTGAAGAAGTGTACTAAATGTAAAAGCTTCATATTTCTTTTAAGTATATATTTTTTATAAATTAATATTAATATATATTTTGTGTAGACGACTTAAAAATATTACTGCAAGCATAATTACGATAATTTTATTTTGATTCCTTTTTTTTCACATGTATTTATATCATTGTTATTTTACTGCGTTTGTTTTCTATTAACAAAACGTTGGTAAACATAGAGTATCCTTTGTTTCTTGAGGGTCTAATTTACGTGAATCACAAGTCAGGTTCGGCACGTGCGAAAACAAGCACGACAGTTTGTGGTACTACAAGTTCGTAGGCTTTTGCATAGTGGATCAACGGGTAACGGGTGTATTCTGCGCACCGCTTTCTCCATCACATTTCCCTCGAGTAAACTCGACGCGTAAACGACAAGGTTGGTCGAAATTGCCCAAGCTACAAGCTTTGATGTCGAGTAGCGAACCAAACAAATAAAGAAACAAAAACAGCTGCTGTACGCAGCATGTTATATCTTCTCGGCGAAATGGTCAAAATGTAGGTACTGCGAGATGATTAAAATAACATAGTGAAGCTATAAGACTATAACAAAACTACGAGGCTATAAAAGTATAAAGCTACAGAGAGACAACAGCGTTATTAAATTAAAATTAAATTATTTTTTTATAATTTTTTAAATAATTAATATATACATATAGAGATAAAGATATGAAACAGAAATATATGTAATAAAACATGTTGTTAATGTTTTCTAGTTATGATTAATATTAGCAGGTTTTGAAAAAACAAAACTCTGCTTATTTCTTCAAATGCTAAAAGTTAATTACTTTCCTGGGTCGTATGAATATAAATGTGAGTATGTTACTCGGTTTGATAATAATCAGGTATTATTGTATTGCATATAAAAAAATCAAAGATTCCCATCAATTCATGCGAGATACCATATGATCACGCGTGCCTTCCTTTGTCTTCTCCGTCTCTCGTTTCACGTTTTCCTTCGACAGTATCCGGAGCTACAGCCGATCAAGAGCGGCTAAACGTTACGCTTTGAAGTGGAGCATCGAGCGAGAGGAAATCAGATTGCAAAAAGCATGATGCTGAACATACGCTTGATCGCTTGAAGCCGCCACCGCGCATCGCTGACATCTTTAAATATTTGGACGAGATCTAAGATGCGAATGTTTCGTATTTCCTACAGGATTAACATAAACGATTGATTGGGCTTGCTGGACGCGAAGAGATAAATTCGCATCCATTAATCCTGATTTTATTTATGTCACTCTGATTTTTATTATACATAATTTACAGGACCATTTGTTTAAATCCATTTGTGTAAATCAAGATATTCGCTTTTAATGCGAAATTGTTATTTCGCAGAAATGAATAATAGCTGAATATGATATTCGTATCGCGCGAACGTATTGCATTCTGTCGAAGAGGAAGTAATAAATTTCGTAAAATAATTTTGTCTACCGCAAGGAGTGCCGCATTACGGAGCGCCCTGTCCGCAAAAAGTCCCTCGCAAAAGATACCTCGTGTTCCCGGGATGAGAACGACAACGAGGGCCACACGGTACGAATGGAAAAAAGTTCCCAATGGAATCGTGGAATTACGGTTATGATGATATTGGCGAAAGTTTCGGGGGAAATCGGGACACCGTCTTGCGGCCAGCCGTTGTCACAGCTGCGAAAACCCTAAAACTCGACGATATTGCACGCCTAGGACAACGTATATCTTCGCCTGCGCACACACACACGCGCGCGAGTTGATGTTTCCAATTTTATTATTTGAATGTTCTGACCGGAGCGATCTGATGACCACGTAGTTCGATCGGAAGAAAATGATTTTCTTTCTTCACGCGTGACACACGTGACGTTCGTTTCCTGACAATTTGATACGAAAAGAGCGATTAATCTCGATTAAACGGGGTCTTCACGATTTATTTGTTTCCGGGTTGTTTTCCTCCGTTAATGAAAAAGTTGCAGAAACCCCTACGTGATTGGAAAAAACGAATAGATCGGATTTTCGACAGACAACATAATCGATGTCGTCAGGCAAATAATGAGATTATAACATTTGAAATGGAAAAGTGAATCTTTTAAATTTTGTATGGATATTTTGTGCTCTCTGGTTTAACCTGTGTAATATAAATAATGTGTAATATAAATTTTAAATTAAGTTTAACATTCTAATTTTACAAAAATCTAGATCTTCAATTTTAACATTCTATTTTTATATCCTATTTATTATATAAACTAAAACAAGAAAATAGAGCAAAGTCCAATAATTATAAAGTATGAAAGCCAATAGTGAAATTTGAAGAATTAAATAAATTTTTTATTCTCTATTAAAAGAGGAAAAAAATAGGATATGATGAAATATGAAAATGGTTGAACTAATTTTCCAAGTCGTATGTAATTTCCATTTAAAAATATACATACTACCTTTCAATTATAAGTACATTAATTACGTGAATCTTAAAACGATGAAAACGCTATTGCGAATAATACAGGTAACCATTGATAATAGTCGACTTGAAAATTAAATGGACGTTCGATCGCCGAATATCGTATTTGCCAATCTTCCCCTCTGAGATTACGCCCAGTTGGAGCCGGTCGCTTAAATTACGATCGAAACCGCGACATCGACGTGTCTTCGATTATTAAAGACTCCGCGGAATCCTCGTATTTATTCTCTCTAATCCCTCGTCTTCGCTCGGGCGGCGATCTTTCCCGGCCGATCCCGTGGAATCGCCCCGAGAGTAAATTGATTTCTACGAGGTGTGGCCAAAGCGCAGAAACGATAGCTCCCAGCTAACCGCAGGCTTCCGCGAGCGGCCGTAGGGCACGGACGGCCGAGGGGCAAAGGGCGGAGCTAAGCAAAGTTGTACGGCTTCTCGACACTGTCTGACCCGCGGATTATCGGCTTAGCCGGATAGCCCCCGTTTGGGTTATTTCTGCGCGTGGTAAGGGCTCGCCCGGACGAGGGTAGCCGTAACACTGATTTCCGGCCTCTAGCTTCGGCAGCGCGGTCACCGCATTCCCGTATTCCTTATCGGCGAGACATTCGCGTATCTTGGCTCCCTCCGCAACGTAAAGACTGCGAAATACGCTATCGCGCTAATCAGTTAAGCAAGATAAATTAGCGATCCTCCGTAAAATATCCAAGGGAATAAGGCATTAAAGGGAATTGTTATTGAGGCGAGCTTGTTCATTTTGATCGTGTGATCGCAAAGCTGTATACGATGATAAATATTTTTTAATCCTATTTGTCACGGGACAACAATGGAAGCAGGGAACGCAACGCGTTGGAGGAAATTAATCAAAAGTAGAAAAGAATTTTTTTTTTACATTGAAAACCTTTCTGATTTAACATCGCCGTGATATTTACATCGTGTTGTGATTTAGTAATTATTGCGGATTGTTACGTGCACATATCGATCGTTGGCTGGCAGATAGCTCTTAATTTGCGTTGTTGCTGCTTTAATGCTTTGGAAACTATCGTGCAAATTGAGACCCTTGTAAATTAACGCTTCGAATACATTACAGCTACACCAGGATGTATCATAACATATAACATGCGAAGCCCATTTTGGAAATGAATTTATTGGCAAATTTTGAAGTTTGCGAAATTAAAATGGATCGGGTGCGTGATTTAGGGGAGATTTTTACACGGGCAAGATGTTTCCCGCGCGCCAAGGATCTCGCTGTCGTTCGCGGTCGATCTCGTTTTCGGATTTTGGCAACCCTCCCCTGTTACTCATTTCCTCCCGGAGCACATGGAAGTTGTGTAAACTCTCGTGCGCCGTGGGCCAGGTACATGAAAGCCGCACTGTCGATTCAGCAGCATTTCATAAAGAGCGGCTTTTCCGCTGCGTCGACGATATCACTTTCCTCCCGGTGGGGCCATGTTACATAGTAAATATCCGTGCTGGCGGTGCACACTTTTCCGACGAAATTCTCCGAAAGAATCGTCACTTTGACGTAATACACGTATGTAATTCCACCTATTGGCAACGTTGCGCGATACGCGGCCGGTCGGCGTATTTATCTTGCGTGTGTATATATTTCGCGTAAAAATTCGAATTACCAAAAAGATATCGTTTCATACATTATATTCCGTATCAATACTTTGCACCGTAATATATTTGTGTTATTTGTGGAAAAATATGTTTTTACGTGGCTCGCCAGCCGCGCGATTACATCTCGGATGACGTGATTCACGGCTCCCGAAGATTAATCATCGGGACTGCGATTTTCAAAACTTGGCGAGCTAGTTTGCTACACGCCGTGTATTAAATTTTCGAAATTGGATCCCCGGGGAGGGGAAAAAAGAAGAAACTATCTCTCGCGGTAGACGGGTAGTATCACGTACGCAATGTTATTCTTTCTCGTCGAGGCGGAAATTCACTCCAACATGCCTGCGCAACGTGTAGAACGAAAATTTTGTTTTTTTTTTATCGAGGTAGAAGCCCAATTTTGAATCAGTTTGAGAAAAGGTGGAACGTCCCCGATATGGCACCGATAACGGAATAAAAACTAATCTGAGCGGCGTGATAATTTTTTTTGCAACAAACATTCATTAACTTCGGGGTAGCGAGAGAATTTCTGCGAGCCGAAAGTCAGAGTGTAAAAATTCTCTCTCTCTCTTTTTCTCTCTCTCCTCTCCAGTCAGGATAACGATACAACTTCCACGAATCTCCACAATGTTCGGCCGTCGTTGAAAAAATCACCAATGAAACGCGAAACCTATGGAAGAATCCCTGCCCGCGTACCGGCGAAAGGGATTGCACCGGCTCGCTATTCACGCTCTCGCGCTGTCCCCCATTTTTTTTTCCCCAAAAGTATGTCAAATAGGCGGACGGCGCGTCACAGAGGCTCTCGTTTTTTTCAAAACGCTTTTCAGCGCGATTCGCGGCTGTCGCGCGCCGTTTGCCTCCGGGCAGGCAACAGAGGGAAGATCACGCGAGGCACGGGGGACAAGGTGCACGGACGGGACGACAAGGGCGATCCGCAGTTGCCCGCTACCCTTCAGGACACATAATGCACGGCGGGTAGCCCAAGGGAAATTTAGCGGACGCCGTGAAAACCGTTGTTTTGTACGCTTATACCGGCGTACACGCGAGGTCGGGTACCCGACGTACGTACACGTAGATACGCACATAGGACAGGTGGGATATAGGTAAGGGGAAGTAAAAAGCATTCCCGGCGCGTTCCCGGCGCCGGATAACACCGTTAACGTTAACTCTATGAGCTACGGGAAACGCAAGAAAAATGGAAGAGCGCGCGCGGTAAAGATGTCTGTGAGGCGCGGACTCGCCGTCTCTGAATATAAATGTATAATGCGCGCGCGAGAGGAGAGAGAGAGAGAGAGAGAGAGAGAGAGAGAGAAAAGAAAGCAGCTCACGCGCACGGCGGAGTGGTGCCACTTCGGTTGCCTGCAAATTTAATTAGCTTTTCTGTCTGCCAGATGCATTGACCCCGACGCTACGGGATTACTCTCGCCTAATCATCCGCAGGAAAACGGGTTTACGGGGCGCGCCTCCCGTATATTTCGCGAACGCGCCGCTCGCGAGGACGACGGTCAACAGGAATTTTGAATTCGGATGATTTAATCAAGAAAATCAATGCGCTCTCTCGGCATATAAAATCCTATCGCGACGGATATCCCCGGCGTGTGTACTTTATATCGCGAATACGCCAAAGGGATTGGCGTCTATCGGCGCGCGCCGGCTTAAAATCCATAGAGTGAAATTTCAATGCACTTTTTCTCTATGCCGGATACTGCCCCGGATTTGAAACTAGGAAGAATCCCATATGGTGTGACTACAGGTAGTTTCGCTGCTGTGTGTTGGTTTAAGCTACGCGATTTATTTGCAGTTGGACTGGCTGGAACGTTTCGGTTTACATTTGTAAAGGATTCAACGTGTTCCATGGTTCTTCTTGTTTTGGATACGCTATGAAACTATTATTTTATTATTAATAACTTTTACGCTTTGATGTAATTAGCGAGGAGTAATTGCATTCAAATTTTTTTTATATAATATTTGTTTAAAAATTTTTTTACGCGTGCCGATATTTATTTTTATTTCTTTTTATGGTGAGTTTTGATTGTGTGATATAAATTCTATTGTGTTTTCATGAATTCTCAATTAAAGTTTTATTATTTTCCAAATTAGTTCTATCATAGCTCTCTTGCATCGTGTAATTCTTTATTTTTCTGGCAAAACGAACAAAACTGTGACAGAGAACAGAACTGCAAGAAAGATTAAAAATAGTTTTATTAGAACTTCGAAAAATTACCAAATCAACGAGGTGCGTTAGAATTAATACACATCAAGTGACCCGAAATTTTGATAGTCAAATTTAATTAACTGTTATCACTCTGCTTCAGTGATATGCAAAAGATACATTATTATAATGAAAATATATTACAGCGAAGGTCGTAATTACAAAATGTACGCCTCCTCTTCTCGTACACACAATTGCAAATATAATTGATTAAATATTAATTAAAAGCAATGCTCTGTCTTCTGATAACATTCGCCAATCTCGCGTTTAAATACAGACGTATCGCCGTCAGCCGTGGGATATTCGAATAAACGGTGATATAGACACCGCGAGCCTTTCCATTTGTTCATCCGCGTAAACTCGTTTTTCCATTCTACGAGACTGAAACGACCGGGCTCTTGGACGGTAAATTAGGGACTGCATAATATATTCCCTCCCGTGACGGCGGCACAGAGTGAAAATTCTGCTTAAAAATTCAAAACTTGGAACGAGAGACCTAATATGCGCGCCGTGCGAACTATCGCTCATGGGGCTGAAAATGTAAGGAAGAGAAATGACTCTTATGACAGAAACTCAGAAATTGGACGAGGTAAGATAAAGGTTTCGCCAAGTTTGATAATGGAATGCCCGCCACTTTTGTTTCGCATATCGCATTGTTCTCTGCAAATGAGGGAAGAGCTGTAACATTTTCGAGAATATAAACAACGAAAATAATAAATGTTACTTTGCACTTTTAAGATATAAAAGAGCTTTTCTCTATTCATCTTTACAAGGTATATTCGGTTGGAAATTTTCAGATTATTATTAAGTCTACTTCTCTAAAGTATTAATCTCCATGTGCTTGCACATACTATAATTCTTGGAAAATAATAAAATTTATATTCACAAGATAGATAAGTACATAATGAAGTAGAAGATCACATAATTAATAGAAATAGAATGTTTTTAAAGTGAAAAAAATAAAATCAATCTTCAGGAAATATACATATATATCTTAAATAAAATATATTAATTTCCTAACCATTCGTGCAGCTGTTATATGAAACAATTTTTTGGAAACTATTTTCAGTACGGTATCACACAGCGGTGTTTTACAAAATCAATAGCGCCCGAAAAAAGCGAATCAGTAATAGCCGATTGGATCAGCCGCTGCTTATTTTATTCGTTCTCTCTGTCTCGCATTCAAACGAAAGTTCGAAATAAGTTTTATCAATCATAGTACGCTCGGAAATCTCAGCGAATCGCTTTGTTTGACGTTCACTTCGAAAACTGAGAGCCGAGGAATTTGAAAAAAATTCAATTCGACAGAAAGAGAGAGAGGGAGCACGTACGAATCCGCGTATCCTCTACGGTCGACAGACTGGAAAGGAAATCCATTCGCTATTCGCTCAGTTTTAATACGCTCGGACAACCGGCATATATACATCCGTTTCCGTTTTCCGGCGCGCCGGCCGGCCGGCCAGCCGCGTTGTCCTTCCTGGCATCCTCTTCCGTCGCCCGTCATCTCCTCCGCAAATATTCTCGCCGATCCTTCAATACCTGACCCAGACCAAATGCTCAGGATGCTGTCCAGTGGAAACGGCGTTTTCTGGAGCGCGAAATTGTGACGTGACCTTTCTCCGTTCTGCATAACGCCGATATCTTCGCCTCGAATTCGTTTTTTTTTTTCTCATTTCATCTCGGAAGCATTCAATCGTCCGTCTTGAAGGGAGAGGCAAAATGTTATCAGAAATTTCGTCGGATTTGATATGCGAATCGTTGAATTAACTCTCAGTAATGCTTGCTATTATTATTTCGCGCATCATGAAGATAAAACCATTCTATTTTTTAAATCGATTAGAGTTAATTAAATTAAATTGGTTTTTGAACGATTTATGAACGACTTTAATATTCAACTTCATCAAATACAAAGTAATTGTGGCTATTTTATGATTAATTGATGAACCCGATAATAAGTGATTTACTAATTATGAAAATCATTAATTTTAATTATTAAGAGTATTAGATTATTAAAGCTTGCTTCCTCCTTAATCAAGTTAAAATTCTAAGATACATATCTTTGCAGTAATGCGCAGGCATTAACGTGAAAGGATAATTTAGAAAATTATTGGAGTTGAAATGTGATGTACGCTGTGTGTACGGTAACGATAATAACGATAATACGCGACCGTTTCTCGGTAAAGAACGGGTTCTCTATGAAACGCCATCACCTTTCGTGTCGCACCTGCGTCAGTCCACCCTATTATTTGTAAGTAAAACGGATTTCCTCCGTCGTGGAAATGACCACTCAAAGTTATCGGTAACGCAATATAAGGGTAGTAATAACGCGGATCTTATTGAACATGAAGCTTGTTATGTCACGTTGATGCGATTACGCGGCATCAAATTAGCCATTACACGTGTCGGGAAAAGAAAATAATTTCCTTTTATTCTCATTTGCGTTTATATAATTTTTCAATAAATTAAATAAATATGAATGAATATAAATATATATGTAATTCAATATGAAATCTATCTCTTTTTTTTCTTTCGCGCGCGCGCGCGCGCGCGCGCGTGCGTGTGTGTGTGTGTGTGTGTGTATGATGGTCATTTGTATTAAATTTTTAATTAATATTACGGGGATGCGTTAAATGGGAGAGATATATAAAATTGCCAAAAAAAAAGTTTGCGAAATGCAATTTTATTGTTGTGTCGACGGCAATATTGTGAAACTTTGCAACTTGAAATCAAATTTTAATGACTCGTAATATTTATCTCGTAAATTTCACCCCCTCGGCTCTGAGGGTCGAAGCAGGTACGGAATTCGAGTTTAGTGGTGGATCAGAACGGACGCTGGCCTGAGATCATGATTCGTGATGATTAAACGATAAAAGGAAATAGTTTTTTTTTTATACCTCGAAGCGTCGATATTCGGCGAGAGCAACTCAAAATTACGGCAG
The DNA here is from genome assembly GCA_011636635.1 of Tetramorium simillimum. NCBI lineage: Eukaryota > Metazoa > Arthropoda > Insecta > Hymenoptera > Formicidae > Tetramorium > Tetramorium simillimum. Next base: position 12,834 of record VBVQ01001284.1, read on the forward strand.
GGTTCGGGGCTCCGAGCGGGCATCGGTACGCGGCTTTCCCGCTTTCCCGCTTCCCGAGACGCTTGCCGGGCGGTGCGCCTCGCGGAACGCGCATCTTACAGGGTAAAATACGTAAACGGACGCGTTAATAATGTGTTCGGAGACGCGAGACTGTTTCAAACAACTGTCGCGGACGGCGGAGAGCCGAGAGAGTTCTACTCCGTAAGATTCTTTCGGTCGTTAATTGGACGTGAGATGCAAGCGGCAACTATTTAATGAGTACATTTCGTATGTTCTAGGGCCGCCATTGTCTGCGAGAGCGGTCCTCGGTGGAACGGCCGAGCTGCCGTGTGACATTCGCCCACCTCACTCCAACGACTCCGCTATCTTGGTCGTCTGGTACAAGAGTGACGTCATTCCGATTTACAGGTAAGTTCTTAACCCTTGCTTTTTACGTTTCTTAGCCGGGACCCCTGCGAGTTAACGTACCTCGCATGTGAGAAGTCGTTGAATAAAGGGGATACGTTATGAGGTCATACTTTTTGTATATCTAACATTTTCTGACTCGCTCCGATAGGTGTACTGTGTACAATTTTATTATCTTGGCGAATAATATCGTCTTGAAAGATTCTTCTAAAAACATCTGCGAGACTTTGATGAAATCAAATGTATAATATATAATATAATATTTGAGATAATCTATTAATTACATATATAATATAATATTTAATAATATATATTAAATACATAATATATATCATATTATAATATTAAATAATATTAAATATATAATGTAATATTTGAGGTAATATATTAATTAATAATTAATTTTTTTTAAGACGGGGAAATATTCTGATAGATTACACTATTATTAATCTCTACTGATTTAATTATGCTTCGAGAACAAATGAGACTAAATATCGAAATTTAATTTCGTACATTTTCAAAATGTAAGCTACATTTAATATTGTATTTTTTTATTTCATTGAATTTTATTTAAATGATAAATGTAATAAGAATCAACGAAAGAAAGAGAGAGGCGGGAGAAGGGAGAGCCCAATGTTTTATTCAGTAGTATAATGATTAATTATTTCTTTCCATCGACTCATTCGTCTACTTTTATCACTTATCTTTGTTCCCCCCCGTATCGGGGTTAGATTACCATTACTCTGGATGGCATAAAAAAAAGTCCGTATTCTGAATATATGACGAGTTTTCGAGCGAGCGAGGGCAATAGCGTTGCGTAATTGTCGAATGACGTAACGAGCTAGACGTGTCATAGAGTCGTTGTGTTTTATTACCCGGCGGATAATTATTTCTTTCTGCTGGCTCATTCGCCCACCTTTATCACTTATCTCCTCGTTCTGTATCGGAGTTAACTTACCATTGCGGCACGGTCGTATAAAAAGCGAGCACCCTGGATATACAACGTGACCCGCGCTCGTTAAATGTCACGATAAGGGCGACGATAGGAAGAAGTCCCGGGCGAGGTTGGTCCACGTAAGCGATATTCACGCGTGCGACCACTACACTCGCGTGTAGACGAGGGGGGGAGAGAGAGAGAGAGAGAGAGAGAGGCCGGGGCTCTCTGCTTTCGTGTGCGGGGCTAGACGTCGATTTTTCGATGGCAGCACCCGATACCGAAGCGGCCAGCCGCTTTGCGAAAATGTGAACTCGCCCGAGCACGAATCCGGCGGGGCAAAAAAATATACAAACTAGGGGTGGCGGCTAAAGATGACTTTCATATTTACGGCACCCTTTGCAAACATTCCACCGCTCGAATAATCATCGTGGACGTATTATACGAGGGTGTATCCGAGTAGAATAACTAATGAAATTTAAATTATAGATCCGTTACCGAGAAGTACCATAGAACACTCGTAGTCTAGCACGTACACAAGTCTTAATAGAAAAAAATATGGAGAATGTGGGCCATTCACGTATATTTTAAGATCCAAAGTCGCAAATGTCAAAGTTTTAATATACACATCAATCCATACACATTATATGGATTGATTAATTATTTACTATACTTTGCGTATAAAAAAATTAAATGCAATATGTTTCTTTTTTGTTTTTTTTTTATTATTCTTCTTTTGGAACTCGTAAAAATAATTACCATATCCGAAAAGCCATCATCCTAATGGCAAAGTAAATTCCTCGCAATCGCATGAAAATGCAATTAAACGCAGTTCCGCGAAATATAATCAAGCATCTCAAACATCAACTCCGGCATCGGTGTAATTAACTCTACGTTAGCATAAAACAAATAGTAACTGAGTTACGAATCGGTTATACTGGGACTTCCTAAACTTTCCCCGAGTCGATTACGAAAGCTTCGAATCTAAATGTCTCCTGCATCTTTGATATTATATAAACTGAGTCTGAACATAAATATATATAATGGAGTAAATATAAAGTAGATGTTCGAAAACGCGCTCTACTTGCCAAGACAACTCTCGTATAGCAGTTCGAGGGCCATTTCGTTATACGAAAATGTTGCAAATATTATTCTTCGATCGCTCGAGCAAAAGCACTCGCACGAAAGCCGGGCTACTAAAAGATTGCCCGTTGCTACATCGAGGCTAGATAAAATCATTGGCTCACGAGTCACAATTCACAACGGTGGAATTGAAAGTCCGAAATGAAAAAGCGATGGACTGTTTGTTACATTTTCCTCGATACGTCAACCGCAATCAAATCGGCAGGCGTACTCTCACTCGTCAGATAGATTTCTCTATTCCGTTGTTGGCACGCAATTCGCTGTCTGTCGCTCATGCAAAGTTGCCGACAAGACTAGCGCGCCCCATCGTCAGATCTATTCATTTTCGCATACGGCGCCCTCCCGCATATTTTTTTGTGCTTAAAATATAAAAGCATAAATTCCACACCTCTCCTGAAGTCGTGTATAAAGCCTCAAGGACGAAAATCAGCTTTCTTTCTAAAAAATTTAATTAATTTGAACGAATAAGCTTAGCAAAATTGAAATTTTTCATCTCTTTCAAGCACTTGTACGTGTTTTAAGGCGCGCAGATCTGAAATTTGGAACGCAAAATATTACTGCACATTTAAATTTCAAAGTAGCAGAGACGAATAAAGGTAGTTGTTAGAAGGCACATATATTTAACAATAAGTAGAAAAGATTAATTCTATAATGTACGAAGATTGAGCTTGTCAATTTAATCAGGAATTTTTGAATGGAATCTCTGATAGGGGTAACAGGTAAAGAGGCTTTTAACTGCCAAGTTTAGCTCAGCCTGCGAATCGTCGTGACGGAAACCACGAGTGGCGCCGTAAATACTAGGTTCCACGTATACATCCGCAGATTAGTCGCTAGGGCATATACATACAAATTAGATCTTGAAATCTACTGTTTACAGTGTCAAGAATGGTTGACTCTCTGCTCAGGTAACTGTTTTCAGACCAACAATTAGAGTCCATAGTTGCAGTTGCTTGTTCTAGATTCAATGTCGCTTCGTTGCGCGACAGAGTTTTGCACTTTCTGTTTGTCGTGTCTAAGTCTGAAAGGGGTCACGGTATACGCCATGTCAAGCTTGCGACGTAAGTGCACAATGACCGGGTGCCGGGTGTTGTGCCGTTAAGCGGCCATCCCCGCGGCCGCTTATCAATTTATAGGCCATTGAAAGACGCCGCGATCTTAATCAAATTAATCGCTTTCGGGGGCATCGCCCCCCGCGATCTCGCCGCTCTTTTCATTACGATAATGCGAATGTCGCTATCAACTAATGGAAAACGCGCCCGGGGCAGCCAGCGGGAATTACAATGCGCATAAAGCGTAAGTAAACATCGACGTAGTTCCGCCGTTAACCCCGGCGACAATCGTAAACCGTTCATATCCGTCTACAGTCGCCGGAGCTGCGCTGATGCTCTTGATGAATTCTATCGAGCCACTTGCTTCGAGAGTATGTCGTCTCTTGCGGAATTGCTTCGCTAAAGCGCAGTCGTGAGATAATGGAGTCGCATACTACGGCACCCGTAAAAGGGAAAGAGAGAGAGAGAGAGAGAGGAGAGAACCGTGCGGAAGGCAGGGCGCGAAGGGCGCGCGGGGGGACGTTTCGCAAGATAATGGTGTATCGCGCCGGTGGCGCGATTTAAGGGAAGCCGCTTTGTCAAACGCCGGTCATTTTTCACGGTCGCGGTATGTACGTTATTCGTCACGTAACCGATTTTCTGTCTAACAGCTTTCGCCCGGCATTGAAAACGTCACGAGGATCCGCCTCGTAAATCACGTTAGATTGTAAAATTGACGCAAGTCGATAAATATATGTATCCGGACGATGACATTGTACGTCTCCGTATGCCGTATCGATCGCACGTCCGAAGGGAAGAAGCTCGCGCCGGCTTTGTGGGAAAGGGACGTGGATCGTTATATTCGTCGCGCGTTTAACCGAACGTAAATACCGCGCTGTGAATTTTATGCTAATCTCCCCCCGGTGACGTCAAACGTCGACTCGCACGCTTGAAAAATAGAAAAAAAATGGCGCCCCACGTTGGGCGCAGATACGAAACGTAAAAACCGCGATAAGTATTTCTTATTTATGCTCGTCGATTGGCGAGAAAGGGCCGGGGTTAAAATGCGAGAGGGTAAAATTTCAGCTAGATTTTAACTAGATTTTAACTAGATGTTAACTAGAATAGCAAACGAGCGTGTCAACGGGTAATATCTTCCTGCCTCGGTTAATGTATTTCAGTCTCGAAAATTGCTCTGTATTGGCTATTATCGGCTTTATTCATGGATACGTAATTTGCCAGTCACTTTACTTTAGACATGCCGACAAATCGATACTCCGATAAGGACTGCCAGATAAGTTTAATTAAAACGATATTAACGGAAAGTCGATACAACTGTGCACCGTTCCGCGAGCATAAACATTAATCTTCAAAATCTCGATACCGCTTTTACATTGTTCGACAAGTTAAATGCCGGGGCGTTGAGCATTGCCGCGCGTGAGACGCTTAAAAGTGAATTGTTATCAATTAAAGATACGTTACGCGCGCGACGATTGTGTAATAAATATTAGATGCAATAAATTACGATGTGTGTGCGCGCGCTGTCGCTGTCGCTGTCGCTATTCGTTCGAATTATGTCGTTTGATAATTTCGCACTCCTATTCCCCGGCTACGATTTAATGATGTCGAAAGGCTTGAAATCCGCTCGCCATAAAGTTGGCTTACATCGGCCGACCACATTACGCGTTATATTTGCATTACGCGACCGCGCAATTCTGTTTTGCAACCCGCAAACTTTTAAGCACCTTGTTATAACGCCGCTTTGGCGAAGTCAATATATATTTCAACGTTATTTTAATGTTATTAAAATACCTGGGAACCGCGAGAGCCATAGAGTCTCTAAAAACTTTGATCTTTTATATGAATACTTTACTCTTCTATCTGATTAAAATCTTTTCGTTGCGCGATATAATTTCGAACTTTCAACTTCCGGTCGCAGAATCGATGTCAAAGGTATGAATAAAAAAAGAGGGGTGGCTGTCGATTCTCCGAAACGTCGGTTTACCGGTTGGATAATTATCTCACAATTTCATAAATATCTTATTTCTGCGGTGCACTTAGTGCATGTGTATCCCAATTTCTGGTTATTGCAACCTCATTTCGCGACGGCCATTTCGCTGTAGTCAGCCAGCTCTTTGTTGTATTTTCGTTGTCGTGCCGTTCTCTCTGTGAAGTCACGAAATGTCATAAACGAATTCAATTTGAAGTTGAATTGGCGTACGCGAGCGTTTTCATTAACGTCAAATCTCCTACATGCGCGCCATGTTCGTGTGCGGGTGTGTGGCGATCGTTGCATTTTGCGTTATTACGAGACGTGCTTCGTTATGTATCTCGTAATCACAGGTGGTATCAACTTGCCTGCTTTAGAAGTGTCGGGATTGACGTCGATATAACATTACATTTCACAATCGTGCCGCTGTCAAAAATATATTTTTAATTTTCGAGATTACTATTCGTCGTAATAAAATATTTACAGGCCTCTTCACTTTATATTCCTGACAGACGCCTGAGATTTGTGGAAAAATTTATCACAGTCGACATTTTTTATATCAACTTGCATTAACATTCCGGACTTTTTAAGTTATAGGTGTAAAGGAGAATAAATTTTTTTCGGGAGGGGATATATTCTGCAAAAACTCTTTACACAAACGCGAATTGGTAATCCGCTGCGATTAAAAATAGAGATTTCTAAGGGTATAGCTTTCTTCCGAGCGTCTGTTATAAATATCGGAAAGCCATTATACCGTATCGTGCAAACGGGGAAGAAGCGTCAGATCTCGCCCAGCCGGCGTACGCCAACATGCTAATCTATCGCACATTTGCATTACTATTTTACCGGCAATTATCGCCGATCTCGTTCCTTAGCGTTACACGTGCGATCGTATGCACCTGAATGTTCAAAAATAGAAACAAAGAAGGCGGCGATAGACAGAAGAGGGATTGACGTTGCAAACGGGAAGACGTAATAATTCTTCCGTGATGCATAAATATTGCATAAGAATTGCGGCTGCTACATTCGAGCGTGCTGCAGAACGTTGTATGCACAACGGAGATGTCTGCTATTTTATTTAACAGTTTACACGTCCACGCGCGGAAGTTTTGCGATCGAATTAAAATTTCGAAACTTTATAATGTAGAAATCAATTGGCGGAGTGCCGCATACATAATGTCTATTGTGTGCGCTCGAAAAGAGGAAATTCATAATGAAACGGACGAAAAGCCAACACCGTCGTTACAAGTTCATTATATTATGGTTAATGTATCATACTCAAGCAAGATGCTCAAGGAAATGTTGACATTTCTATTCATGTCGCTGCGCGTTCCGCGAGACATGTATAATTTTATTGTATTTCAGTTATATTTACTCCATAGACAAAGATATTACATTAGTAGCTGTCGTTATTGTTACTTCTCCTTCTATTTTTTATTTATTACAATTTCACGTATTTGAAGTCAAAACTGTTCATCAACTTAAAGATTGAATTTTTAATATTAGATAGACATTTAAAAAATTTAATTATTTTACAATATCAATTGTACATATAAACAAGGAAAAAAGATTATCGTATGTACGCCATTAAAACGACTGTAATTTTTTTCAATGCAATACTATATTATTATAAGAATATTCACAAATCTAAAAAGTTCTAAAAAAGATATGAGTCACGCTACATTGTTATCCTTACGCGACGTTTCTTATCTTCCCACAAACTTGTATGTTTGCTTAATACATGTGCATTTTGGTTACATATGTATATGTGTGTGCTTTAGTAAAGATTTTGGCAGTAGTAGAACCGAATTTGCAGTCAGGCAAACACAGTGATGCTATAACGGGTTCAGTCAGACGCCGACTTTGGGTAAAGTTAAGTCCACCAGACAATGCAAAATGTAAGTCTTAAGTCTTTAAGCGTATTGATCGACCACACCGAGCAATGTTTGCTTCTTCCGATGTAGGATCGAGGCGTAGTTGAACGTAATTGCAGAATCGAGCTACCTAAATCACCCGTAGACTTAAATATCGCAGAAACGCGAGAAAAAGTTGTTAAATTAATTGCAAATAAGTTTGTAATACATCTATATTTTAAATTAAAATCTTCTCTGACTTGCATTCAGGTCGAAGAAAATAAAAGACGCTCTACGAAACTGGGATCAAAAAGACTTAAAGAGCTTTTAATTTCTGTTTACGTTAGTCGTGTTAATTAAATGTGCAAAAAGAGTGCACATTTATTTGTGTAACGTTAAAAAACGGAAGGTAAAAAGTTTCACGAAGTATAATCAAAGATCCCGGGATAAAGTAATGGAATGAGAACTATGACAGCCGCGTAAATAAAAATAATGAATAAGACAGCGGCGTATTACGGGTGGCGATACGCGTTTCTCTTTATCTCTCGTTACATCTGTTGTGCCATCGCTGACAAAATCGTTTAATTGAACTCTCAAACTCTGGGACTCTCGAAACTCTCGGCGAAACTGCCCTGTCGATATTTCCAAATGTAACTCCAGGTCTAACTCCTCCTCTAACGTCATTTGGTAGTCTCATCACGTTTTTTCAGTCGCGCTGCACGGGACCGGGCTGCTCTCGTAACTGCTATTAGCTCGGCCACGCTTGTCCGTCTACGAACTGCCAGTCCGTCTAGCCGTCTGTACATACACGCACGGAAGCCGTCGCTTCGGTTCGACGGATTTTGATTGAATTTACCATTGAAAGCCTTTGATAAAATGCTCCGCGCGTAATAGTTAAAAAATCTCCGACGGGAGAATTCCTCGCGAAATATCGCTGATTCACGAAGGTGCCGGGCGTATAATTTTACGATGCTTCGCATTACATTGATACCGCCGGACGTGGCCGTAACGCGATTATCCGTTCCAGCTTTTGCGACGATGACGTGACGTGCATCACGCGCATCGGCGAGGGGGAGGGAAGG
>VBVQ01001284.1:21316-37536 GCA_011636635.1 Tetramorium simillimum
GGGGAAGGGAGACGCTCCATGGACACTCGGAAAAAGTACCGCAAATTGGAGAGAACGTACGTAAGTGATCAAAGCAAAGTCGGCGCAAAAAGTGCACGCAAGAACGACTGGAGCGAGGAAAGTTAGCGTAGTACCGGCGTATCTGCCGCTTGGCTGTTTGCTTTCCGGATAATTACGGGATGGTGGAGGTCGCGCTATCGCGGAGCACCGGCCGAGCGCAATTACGGTTTTCGCAAAAGTCACGGTTATGGTTTCTCGACGTTCTCCCTCCTCCCCTTTTCCGCCCGATTTGCACAACGGCGAAATATGTAATCGCCGCTGGCAAGATAAAACGCGCCGGTCATTTGGTATAATGGAGTTATGACGTTGGAGCAACGGTATATAATCATTACGCTTATGCGAAAACGTAATCGCCGAAGCTGAGAGGAGAAACGAGAGCGTCTGAAAGTGTGGAATCGCGGGATCCGGAACGGCAACGGTGCGGCCGTCTCGGACGCGCTTGAAACTTCAGGATCGCGAGAACGGGACAAATGATTTTCGCGCGTGCACGTCTTCCGCGATAATCCGCGTGATAAATTATTACCGACATTCTTAGCCCGCACTTCCGGCCGATGCCACGCAAGTCTAACGACCGGCCGGCCGGCCGGCCGTCGTACCCGCCTGCGTTACGTCGACATGCATATTCATAAAGGCCGACTCTCGCGCGCGGCGCGGCCCTAGCCGGGAAATCGGAACCTCGTCGCGGGGAAAAAGAGAGGGGGGAAAAAAAGGAAAGAGGGGCAAAAAATAATAAAAATCGCGAACCGGCGCGAGAGTCGCCTCGTCACCGGCGGACCGACGTCGTGCATTTTCACGCCCGGTTAACGAGCGCGCTGAAACAGTCGGTTGAGAAGAGCGTAACGACGCGACGTTGTCAACGTTAAGCCCGGCTGTTCGGATCGGCACATGGACACGCGCTTTATGGCCCGGATACGCCGCACAGAGGCGCAAAAAGTGAAACATCGGCGGTTATCTTCGGCGGGGATTCTAATCCGTAGGTCGCGTTGACGAACAGCGTCCCGCAACACATGTCGTGTTTCTCTGGAGTTAAAAAAAAAAAGAGTGGAAACGAAATGTTTCGGTTTTTTTGATACGTAAAAGACTGCGCGCGGGTCGCATTATTTCGGATTACTATGAACGAGACTGGTCGATTTAGTAGCCGGCGACTACCTGTCCAAAGAAAGGAGAAAACCTACGCGCATTATACCCGCGGTCACATTTACCCGAACGTAATCCGGCTCGCTATATCCCTCGTAATCATTTCCAGGTTGATTACGAACCGGCGCAACGTCCCCGCCGCCCTCCGAGGGCGGGTGTGTCCGTGAATGCCAACCAAAGGGGTGCGCACGCGAAAATACCAAGCAGCACGATGGCATCCACGTCGCAATCTAGTTTTCTTGCGTCCTCGACTCCCGGTCCGTTCAGCCCCGCCGGGAGTCACGAAACAATAAAAGTTCCGCGACCGCGCGCCGAGCGTTGTTAAATAAATTATCCGGCTTCTAATTACGTGAAAAACAGTGGAAACTGCAGAGTCGGTCCCAGCGGTGAGCTTGTAAGCGACGAGTATGCCGAGGGGAGGTCGGGACGACGGGCAGAGGGGCAGGGAAGGGTGAAACGGTGTGGTACCTGGAGGCTAGTCGGTGAGTATCGCGCGAAGGGGGATGAGCGAGCGAGGGGACGCGGGGGCGTCGCGATGTTTCACATTCTACAATCTCCTCCAAGCGCCCGCTCGTATTCCGCGTTTCTTCCTCAACTTCTTCCACTCGCTGCCATTTGAATAAGACAAATGTCTTTCGGTGGCGGCGTCCCGTCCTGCGCCGCCGCCGCCGCCGCCGCCGCCGTTCTTAAAGACCCGTTTTTGCGTCTTAATAAATTGCTTTCCCGCGGGACGCGAAACGCCACGGCGGACGCCCCGCGTGTTTATATTTGACGAACCGCCGCGGACGCGGGCTAACAGGGGGAGGTGGTTGCCGATAACGACGAAAGCAAGAAACGCGCGCGTCCCGCGAGGAACGGGGGAGAGAGGTGCACGGAGGCGTCCGTTGTTCCTGACAGCTCGCGGTTTTGTCGAGGTTTCGACGTGTACTTTGCGCGCACTTTTTTATCGTCACTCCATATACTCGCTCTCGGATTAGGCTCTATCAATATTCGCATTATTCCGTTATCCGTGGAAAGAAGAGAACGCAAAAAATCTCGAAACATCGTATATAACGTATAAGCCAAGCGATTTCAGCAATTTTGCAATATAAAATCGTGACGGAAATATTTGTATATATGCATCACGCCTGAAATCATTGCTGGATATTTATCTTGAATTCTTGCTAATCAATTATATTTAAGCTTATACATTAGTGTTAAAGTCTAATTATATCGTGAATTTCGCGTTTCGATTGTGCGTGATTCGACGACTCATCAATTGGTTGAATCTGATCGCCCGTCGCTCGAGCGTTATCGCAGCCTCGACACTTTGGTATTAGAATTTTCGTCGTCGAGTCAAGGGTCTGTCGTTGAAGATTTATGCGACAGTTCTGGAACACCCTGCGGGATACTATCCTAACAAGAGGAGTTTGTATATCTGCTGGCTAGCTCATTCCTAAAGATAATCGCAGGTAAAGCTTGAGGGGACGGGAAGAGTCGGCTGCGATGTCAGCCGCTGTGGCGGCGGCGGCGGTGGCGGCGGTGGTGGCGGTGGAGTCGTATACTAGGTAGCTCATAATGAAAGCAATGTGTCTTCATTTAGTCGGTTGTTTCGCAGCAACGCTACCCGGTATAGGTAACGGTATAATAGAAGGTAACGGCGCCTGGATCTGTAGTACGGTTGCGAGCGTAAGGTGGTAGGTACATCCTCCCGCCCGCCCCCCTCGCGTCTTCGCGCGACACCCAGAGGGAAGTGGGGAAGGAGTACATTATACCGTGGGTTAGTTGCATATAGCCGAGGGACAATGCTCTTGTCTCTACCTTGTTTGTTGCGACTAGCTTCTCCACCCCTGTCTCGCGCCACCCTCCTCGCCATCCATTGCCTGCACCTGCACCGTTACCGCAACCGGCATTACCCCCCCCCCCGACATCGGTCCTCTTTAAATCGTAATTGTACGCGGATGAAATATGCCGTGCGTGCGAATTGCGCAAAGATTGAAAAGGAATCGATAATAATTTATCGTTGCGGTATGTATAGTCAATTGCTACATCCCTCTTATGTCGCGCGGCTAATGTTGCGTCCGATTTTGATACGAGATTCTCATAAACGATATGAGCACAAGAGAATATTTGAATTACTCTTCAGCTTGAAAATATATCATTTTAAAGTATTTGTCTTCGAGATTAGTTTCCTGAGATATGCCTTGTCGTGAAATTTTAAGAAGAAGGCAAAAACCCCGAAGAAACGTCTCATAGAGATTACAATACGAAGCGAACAGAAGGGTGATTTAATACCCTGCTGTTCCCCCCACGGTTATCGCGCATCATCAGATTTTTCGTGATATCCGCGTATCGTTGAAAGGAAGGTATTCCCAATCGCATGCCATTATCTTCGCGAGCTCGGAAAAAATTCGACACGAAACCACTTTAGTGATTCGTTATCTTCATGCAAATTCGAGCGAGACGAGCCGAAGGAAAACGCGTCGTTAAAGGTTTGGAGCATCCCTCTCGGATATATCTGCGTCATATGGTGCAATTTGTGAGCGAAGATTCTAAACGTTTTAGAATGGAACAATTAACTTCTTCGGCGCGCGTATAATCGACAATTCACTCTCGGATCGTTTATCGATACCCAACATTTCCCTTCCGCCCATTCATCCAAACGCACGCACCTGCGGACCTTAAAGTGTTCCCCATCCCTCTTTGCCATCCTTTCCTCGTAGTTATAAACCCGCGGTCCTTGAGTCGACTTGGAACCGCGGAAGTTCCAGCGTCACGGTCTCGTAATTCGTGAGTTAATTACCAGCCATCGTATTAGGCGTGTAAATGGGTAGAGGCGGTCGAGTGGATGGCGAAAGGTAGAGTAACAGAGAGAGGAGGGGGAGAGGCGGGAGAGAGAGGAAGTTTCCGGGTTATCCCCTTCCATTCGCATTCGAAATTAAAGGCTCGGTATACCGACCGCGATCAAAAGGGCTACCTCATGCTCTTACTCCCCCTCCCCCTTCCCCCCGCTCCTTCTCGCACTTGCTCGCCTCCTCGGTTTCGAAGTAATCGCGAACTTGGAGAAGACGCTAGCCCGGAATCATAACTACGCGGCTGTTGGTCACAGCAACGAATAATCGCACCTTTACGCCTCATTCCCAGCAGCTGTTGCTTCGGGATATTTCGGGCTAATTTCCGCGGCGATTAACCAAACGCGCGCATTTTCCGGCAACAGGTAAACGCCGCGAGGTAAACGCCTCGCGGACCCAACAACGGTATAACGGGCTTGAGCTGCAACGCGGATCCGCTATTAGTATGAATTAAAGTCGCGCAAACCGATTATTTTGAATAGGCTGGTCATATTCTGGCGGATTGATCCGAAACTGAAGCGAGTATTTTCCAGCGGAAATATATTGCATGATTGAAACTATCCCGATTTTCCGAGCCCCCAACGGATCAAATGCCATTTCATGTTTATATCAATCAAAGAGAGAATTGCAACCAATCGAAAAAGAGGTACTTAGTGTTTTCACAAGTGCCTGTTACTTTAGGTAATAATATGCGCTAGATAATGGATTAATTATGTGGCATCAATTAAATAATTATCACGATTGGACAACAGTAATATCGAGTTGGGAAAAGTAATGTACAAGAATAACAGAGAGATATTTTACTAATGAGTGATCTAACTTTAAACATATAGGGAATAATGTTTATCAATAATGTAAGCAGAAATCTGTCCAATAATATCGACACGAGTAATTGGAGCTTGTTGTCGCACTACTGTTTGTCAATCCGCCAGATATCAACTTCATTGTCAGTTAACATGGTTAATGCAGCGATCCAGTTTCCAGATTACTAATATCCATCTAACGCGTAAGAAAAGGAAGAGAGTAAAGGAGAAGAATATCGGATAAACGAATAAAGTCAGAAAGGAAGATAGAAATTAAATTAGATTAGTGATCTTTCCAAAATATGTGCATTTTAAGATAATTGGAAATTCAATATTGCGCGTGTTATTAAAAGCAGATATGTGTATAAAAACTAATGAAGTTTGAACTCCAAGTCTATAACTTTCAAGAAATTCTGACGAATAATATTTTAAAAAAATATGTATCAAGTTCTTAAAGAACTGTATCTTAGTAGGTTAAATAGAGACCTTTTTAAATAGAGATACGATCTACATGTTTTGTGATCTAGATCTGCCTGTTTGAAGTTCTCAAAATAATCGATTTTAGATTTCGGATAATTAACATGCAGTCTTGATTAACGGGGATACATGTATTACATGATTACTACTCAAAAATAAAAAATGAAGACAGAGAGAGAGAGACGGAGGTAATTCGAATCTACAAACCGAGTCTGCAGACAGTAATGAAGGGTTAATCACGGTTCCACCGCTCGTTGTTGAGGATTACGAGTGTTCTCCGCGGCGAGGGCGGGTTCGGGGACGTATCAACTCCGCGGGTTGATGACAGGACCAAAGTCGACGTGTTAATGTGGCCAGAGAGTGGCGGCTTAACGATCGTTCTCGAGGACAATGTGGGATGGCGCATGACGATAGGTGGAAATCCTTCTCCCGACGGCATTCGTCTCTTCGCGCGGGCATAACGAACGTGTGCACACAGACGTGCATCCGCGACGAGCTTCCCGAAAGCTCCGAAGAAACACGTACGTGCGGTATGCATGCAATAATTCGAAAGTTTCCAGTCGTTTACGACGCGCGCGAAGAGCGGCCTGCCCCTGCGGTTTCCACGCCGCACGAAAAGGTCCGTCTCGACCAAGAAAACATGACTGACGTCCCAAACTCTACTCGTGAAAGTTTGACCTCGCATACCTGCATCCTTCTCTGCTACATTATGCTTTCACACTTGTCAGAAAAACCGATGAAAGATTTTAGGTGAGAGTAATTTTCTTTGTCTGCGGTGCAGCAAATACGGTAGTTCATTTGTCATGGCAAAAAAAAAACCTCGCACGAGTGAATTGATGTTAATAACTCTGATACTAATCTTGATAAAAAAATTTTTTAACCAATCATCGTACCCAATTATTCACATATTCTTCGAAATATAGAATATATTTTTGAATTACGCACGGCCATTTGTTACAACAGAGTTAAATTAAAAAAAGAATCCCTGGCACATTTTACAAATACATTGTATCAAACGAGGGGGCTGGCATGCGAGAGAAATATTTATCATGATATATGATGTAAAAAGAAGAAATATTCTATCATCAGATAACTCAGCATGACACGGTAGTGACTTGTCCAAAGTTAAATAATGGAGAATAAAGAGCAAACGGTCGATGTAAAGTATCCGAGTCAACCGCGTGCGGTGCATTAATTACATGTAAATAAATATACGCGACATGTAAAACAAATCGTTTGTCATACGCGTAACTCGGGCGAAACAAGGACTCTCTTTTACGTCACGGTAACGTAATAACGTCGGCCACTCGTAGAGAACATAGATGTAATAATACCTGTCCGAAAGCACAATACGAACCACGCAAATGCGCTATTATTATTATGCAGCATGGTATGGTAACGGCACTAACTACAAACACCAATTTTACCGTAAAGTCCGTCTCTCGTGCGATATAGAGAGCGTGCCCTAAAAACACACGGACGAGCGAATTCACCTCGGCAATTCGCGTAATACTCAATTCGAGATTTTAAGGTACACGTACGCGATATTAATAAAATACACCTTGTTTCATAAAACGTGCACGTAAATTTCCTGACCTACAATTTAAAACCATATCGAAGCTTTTGATGTTTTTATAATTATCGGGCAAGTATTGGCGATGCATTTTGATATGATATATTAATTTCAAAGTCCTTTTTTCACGAAACATTGTTACATTATTTCGAGCGACCGCATCGCACGGTCATTTTTCTAACTTGGCTTTCTTTTTTAATCGGACAATAACCAGGCTTTTTTAAACGTGACCAGAAATGAAAAAAAAAACTGAGAAAGAAAGAAAGGCGTGGATGCGTCGTCGGAAAGTGGAGAGTCATTTGCAAGATGGAAAGTGGTGATGCAGAAATAGGTATGAATAATGGGCATCGCGCTGTATAGGTTGTTCGACTGTCGGCAGGAACGAAACATGAGAGAGCGCGCGCCAGGCTCGCGAGGGCGGAAAGACGGAAGAAGAGGCGGCGGGAGGACATAATAGATAGATAATGCGGAAGCGTAGGAAATGGGATTGCAAATGACAGGCCGTAGTTGCTCATGATCGAAAACATGGTTGAGCGTTATCAGCGAGTACTTATGGCCGTCGCGATCGTTCCCGCATATCGAACGGATGCTCTTATTATCTTATGAACCGTAATACACGAAGATCCAGTCTCTCGCGATTCCACCCATGCATTATGCGACGGGAAGAGTGTCTCGTGTCTCACTTTAGTTTGTCGAAATTATCGTAACAGTGTTGCGATAGCTCGAGTCATGCATCAGCATTATATGGCAAGTTACCTATCAAAGCACTCGACGTATGCACGAGAAAAATAATGCATTTCATAATCTTCAATTTTTTTTTAGCACAAATTACTTTGGATTGGACTTGGCGTTTCAGCAATATTGCAAAAACGTTTAATGATTTTTAATTTTGCACATATTTGTGACAGAAATTTCTCGATATTGATAAAAATAGACAGGTAGAAATTGCCATGTAGATTCTCATGAATCTATATGTGAATAATATAAACGATTTTGACATTTTAAGTCTCTTATTCACTTGCTTTTATCTATTATAAACATCTGTTTATCAGATGTATCCTTATCATTTTTAAAATTTATCAGGTAGGTATATTGAGGTAAAGTAAAAAAAAATAGTGAATTTATCGATAAAACGATAATTATTTTCCACAACTTTACTATTGTTCTTATTATTACATTATCGATTATCGCTAATATGTTGATGATAGTATTATTATTGCTACTAATTTTACGAAAATTTTCAGCAACATTAATAATATTATTAAACAGAGCAAATTTCTATCTTTTTTTCTCATAACTTTTACTTCATTTTTACTTATCTTTATTGGAGTTGTTATCATAATTTATTAAGAATCTTAAAGAATCTAATGTTCGTGAATTTTCTTCTATCTATTTATCTAAGTATTCATCTCCCTGGTATTCCTGGGAGCTTGATGATATCAGTCATTCGCCGCAATGTCGTATTCCATGGGCGACGGCACCCACGGGCGCACATTTATGCGCACTAACGACGCGAACGACGATCCCCCTAACAGCCGGAGACCTAGTTTACAAACTATTACACCGGTGGCATTAATATTCAGTTGGCTCTTATTCGACGGGACGACAAGAAAATGCATAATTCGGCGCTGGTGCTCGCCGACTGCCATCGTGGTAGAAGTCTTACGGCCAGAAAGTCGACTCGTCGACTCTCCCTCTCTCCCCCCCTCTCTCTCTATGCCTCTCTTCTTCGCTTTTTCTCTCGTACTTCCTCATCCTGCCACCCTGGGCCATCCGCTACCACCTCAGTACCACGTTGTTCTCTATTTGGCACGCCCCGCTCTTTCGCTTCACTTTCGAACTTACTTCCGGCCGCCGCCGAAGAGAATGCGATACGTACAGCAACTCCCGAATTAATTACGAACAGAGGCGAGCGTTCGTTCGAAAGGCGTGGAACCGGTTGCAACGTCAGGTCGTTGGAGATAGAAACGTTCTTACCGCACCATCCCGAGCGCAAGTACACTGAACATACATTACTTGCCGTTATGGGTGCGCCCAAAACGGTCTAGCGATGCCTGGACCAGCGACGGCGGATCGAGTCGTTATCAACTTGCGCCAAGTGGCAGCAGTCCGAATGCAAATACGTCTTAAATTTCGCTCGTTAACGACAGACGCGCTCGGTTTACGGTCGCTGTTCTTATCGGGCGACGACAACCCTTTGGCCCTGCCACCGTTACTCAGCCGCGCTCGTTGGACGTTACGCGTACTCCATCCTCCGTACGAGAACATCCGCGGGCGATGCAAAAGTGCTCGGAGACGAACGGGTGCGAAGCGAGTGGTACCTATATGTAGGCTCCGCGGGTGTTTAATGAATATGCAAATCGCTCCCCCGACTCGCTCGTAGTTGCCCGAAGGAGAGAAGATAGAAGTGACGTACCTGCTACTGGCGCTGCTGCTGGCTGTTACTGCTGCCGTTGGTGACACGACGATGGTAATGCTTGGCGGCTGTTGGTGCCGCTAACGGCGACGCCGGCAAAATTCCCGACGCCACTACACGGCACTCCGACAACACGCGAATACTCGAAATTGTCCTGAAGAGATCGTCGTGTTACATAGTTTATACTGGGTATGCACTTTCTCTCTCTCTGAATCTCACTTTGTTTCGACGATAGGTGCTACGTGAGTAACTGGAGAACCATGTTAGAAGAAATCTGAACTGTTTGCGAAAGCGTAAAAAAACATGCCGAGCGAGCGATGAGCTTTAATCCCCTCTCGTCAAAAACTTGTCGAATCCGTCGTGTTTCTTGGAATGGGGTCCGACTTAAATGCTCGCATAGCAGGTGCGATTGGTCTCAGAGAGACTCAATGGATAGTCGATAGGAGTTTCTTGATCGAAGACGGCGGTGGCATCCAATACTGGTTTAATTGAAATTTCTCGACGCTCGCCAATGCTCAAGCAGTGCCGTTTCAGTACCAAGTACGATCAGGCGTCGTTTCGCGCACGGAAATCACGGAGAAAAATCGAAGCGCTTAATCCGGCCAACCATCGGAACAATTAAAATTCAGCGCGGCGTCGTTAATACCGGATCACGTGCGCGGCATGCAACATACTTAAATGTCAATATGTCCAAAAGCAGTCTTTATGTTTCTACTCTTTTCAGATTAGCATCACGGGTAGTGAGTGCCTATCTCGCGATTACGGTTATAGCATGTTTGCATGTCTGATAGATATTTTAGTGTGCCTCTAATTGATGCTCATATATTTTCGAAACTTTTTTACGGTAAAGCTTTTTTCATTAGATATCCGTCCTACTTTCTCTCCCTTTTTCTCTCTCTCTCTCTCTCTCTCTTTATGTGTAACACAGTGACATAATTCGTAATTTACTGATTTGCATAAATTTGATTGCTATTTGGCGATGCATTAAATCAGATGTGTATGTATTTTCTTGAATTTAATCATTCTGTAATAATGTTTTATAATTTAGCGAAAAATGACGTAATTTGTAATTTGCTGATTTGTGTAAACTTAATTGCTTTCTATTTAACATTGTATATTAAATCAAATATAGTAATTTTCCTTATAAATTTATTCCTTTACGTATTACATTATGATTCAGCGAACACAGTGCGGCATAATTTGAAATTTACTGATTTATCTAAACTTCGTTTCTATTTGACGTTGGATTAAATTAGATATACATTTGCTTGAAAATCTATATATTATAACAAAACAATTTTTATTTTGGAATTACATCATTTTTCTCGGGATTGCGCGGTGTTATCTCGCTTTCGCAATAGATTGCCCCTGCAAAACTAGTTTTTGACGCGTGATTATCCGCAATGCTTCCCACTTGCGCCGCGGAGGGCAGCGGGACACGTACCTAATCGAGCGATTTCACAAAAATATGAATCTCCGAAGGAGACGTGCGAGAAATATGTACGGAATTCAGAGCGCAACGAGTTCATTTCGGCAGAAATGGCCTCGATTTATATCGAAGCTGTTTCCAGATGAACGGAAGCGATACGCTTAACGCGCCTCGGCAGTCGATGAATTCCAAGGCCCACCCCTCGGCAAACCCGCCCCGTCCATACCCACCCTCTCGATCGGAAGTAGCTCGGCCGAGAGAGTGCCAGAATACCGATCGCGGGCGCGCGCGCGCGCGCGCGTGCACGCGAGTGCGCGAGTAATGTACTCTCTCCGTCGACGTTAGCTCCCGAAGTTATCCTAGCTATTCAAATGGATACGAGAACGCGGAAATTGCCATAGACCCCGACGAGCGGGGCGAGCGCGCCGCCGATATCACCGAAATCGATAAGAGACGCAAGTTGTGTGCGGCGGCATGCGTGCACGCGGCGCGATGCCGAAAGCACCGCGCACCAGGTCGGGATAGACCGTCGGACCGTCTGCGCATCTAGGCGCGCCGTATATCCATTGCGCACGGACGTTTGAGCGATTCGCTTTAATTGAATATCCGGTAGCACCGCGGTGGAAGCGCGGCTCCTCGCGATAAGGATCAATTTTTACGAGTTCGCCGAAGGGACGTCCGAGAGTAATGACTGCGGGCGCTGGAACGGCCGCTCCGCTCGCGAGACCGGCGGCACACATCTCGCGGGGAGCGCGCGCAGCGGATTTAAATGAAAACTAATGAGATCTAAGCCCCGAGCCGCTGAACGTGGAGGAAATAATTTCCTTCGGAAAAATTTGCCAATTTTTCAAGGTTATGCGTTTCGGGTGAAAATAGAGGCGGGGGGAGCGCGTCGTTTGCTCGAATTGTTTCTCGGTTTTAATTATGTTACCGTTGTACATTCCTGAGAATTTTAAAACTTATCCAGCTTCATTCGAAGAAGAATCGTCTGCCGCTGACGTTGCATAACACAAGAACTAATAGCGGGAATGTGATAAATTTGCAGGCGCAACGTGTTCTTAATGAAAATTTAACTGGGCGCTTCGTTACGGATTTATCCGCGCTCTACTGAATTTGTTTCTAGAGCTGGCATTACTCGATTGATGACTGGCCTGAAAACCGTTCAGTTTCCAAAATCGAATTATTCAAATAATCGAAAAGACAATTGTATTTTCAACAATTTCGATTAAATTGATTCATTGACCTTTTCGATTTAATCGGATTTTCGATATATTGAACGATGTGGTATTGAATAGTTAGTGAAGACTTTTCATATCGATAAACCGTTATCACGACAATCCCGTGTAAATAATAAATGTGCAAGAATTAGGTAGGACATTGTATAAAAATAGAAATATCGTTGGTGAACGTTTAAAGTTTAACTATTGCTTGTGATATTAAAAATTTACATATTATACACACAATGTCTTTTACCTTATACACGCGATTTCTGAGAGAGAGAGAGAGAGAGAGAGAGAGAGAGAGAAAAAGGAGAGGAAGGGATTTTATCCGTTACATGTATAAAATAATTTCAAAAATCGCGTTTCCTTGCATGCGCAAAATCTCCGGTCGTTCGAAAACGTACACGCGCGATTGATTCAAGCGTACGAAAAGAGTGGGACAGTTTGGGACATCGGGCTCGGTACTAAAAATGATTAACATCCCCTTTGACCTACGTTCCACTTTAATCTCGCGAATTACATTTCCCAAGATCCCCGGGCGCGATATATCGTCCAGGCCTTTATACGCGGCCGGCATCAACTTCAATTAAACCGTAATATGACCAAGGTGAATGCACCTTGCGCAGGGGCAAGGTAGGGCACAAAGGGAGCCGGCTGTACGTGCGCGTACCAATCAATGGGGCGCGTCGAAGCCGACGGCGCGATGCCAGCCAGCTTCCTCCGGCAGAGAAGCCCTCCTCATTGTCCGCGCATTCTATCGGATTGGCTTCCGGTGTACGGGGTACAACGGCCAGCAGCTCGCCACGTCCTTTATGCATCGCGCTGGCCACGCACTAGGAATGCACGATCGTCACGTCCAATGTCCGTGCGGTGCAGCGCGTGCGGAATCGGCGCACACGCCGCAAGCCCGTGCGAAGAGAGAGAGAGAGGGAGAGAAAAGGAGAGAGAGAAAACGGACTTCCGACCGGCTGTAAATGCCCGGCGGGCCCGGGGGCCGCGAGTTATCGCGACACGTGCCGTGGTGGCATTTCGCATTAAGCCGGAGCGCTAATTAACTCGGGGGATCTTCGGTTATTAATCCGCGCGCAAGTCTGCGACCTAACCGGCCGGACGCATCTGTCGACGATTTCCGTTTAATACCCCCGGATGGGATCAAGCGGCTTTGACGGAACTGCCCTTGCCGGATCGCGGCATACCAGGATATGTGTGTGTCGTCCTATAGGCTAATAATACGATTTACGGGAGAGATGTAATTTCGAACAAGGACGGATTACGTTGCCTTATTCAATGGATATTTTAGCTTCGCCACACACACACAGTGCATTATCGACGCGCATTTTCCTTGGTTTAAAACTGTGCTAACGAAGCTAATTGCGTCTGTTTAAAGTATCAATTATTTGTTACTACCATCTTACGAAAATGGGTGAAGCTAATGAATCTTCCAATACTTATTTTTAAATCTCACATGAAAACATCTAGCCGACGCTCTAAATATCGCAATTATAATTTACGTAGAAACAAATTTAATATATATATTTTTAATTAATTACAAACAAACCTTAACGAATATTATTTTAATTTCCTAGCGAATTTATGCAAAGCGCAGCGAATTAGAAATATGCCCGTGAATTAAGGAACACGCTCTCTTTCGTTTTGTAGAGCCGTGGAAAATCCGGCGGTTCAAAAAGCTTTTCATTAATGTCGAATGGCACGAGTACGCGCGATCTTTTCGTTAGCAGCTTGCTGTATAATCCAAAAATTTTCAGCTGTATTACGATCGCGTGGGCGAATTTCGCGGGTAAAGGCCGCGGTGTCTTTCAAAGCGCGGAATTATAAATTCCGGCATTACTTATAGCGCAGGATCATAAAATTCATAACGACGTACAGCGCCGTAATAACGACGAACGAGCGTCGGGGCGTCGTAGCGCGCCGACCTGTTACAGCATTTGTAGGAATTTACGACGAAGCGCCGCAGAGGTACCAGCTACAGCTCGGCCCGGTCCAACACCGTTACCGTACCATTGCAAACTGCCTTCCACCTCCTACGTCAGCTCAAAACTTTCACAGTAGTTTCGGAAATGCCGCGCACAAACAGACTCCACTTTCCGCCGTCGGAACTTCTTGCTGCGCGCGCTATAGTAAATTTATACGCATTAAATAGTCGCGCATTTTTGTAACGCTCCCCGGCGATGCCTTAAACTTCACGCGGGGCCGATGGCGCGTCTGCGCCATAAACTTCGGACATCTTGAAAATTAGAACTTACAGTTTTAAAGAACCATACATGATTCTCGGGGGAAAAAGGCGACGTTGCTGTTAACTCGGATTCGGAATGGAAAAACTCTGGAAGAAAACTGTCGCGATATATTTTATCAAACACTTTCTTATAAAGCTGATTCTACCTATACTTTCAAGATTTTTCATATATTTGTTTTCTTAAATCGATAAAAGTAATAATTACAAAATTTAAACATTAAATTTTTATTCAATGTTGGACCGCTTAAAAAAAATCGTATTTAAAATTCAAGAAAGAAATAGGGAATGTGAGGTACAACTATAAAGCCAACATAAATTATTATACAGGTAAGCGATCGTGCGTGACATGTCGTTCGCCGGTGTCGTAATACACGCTTGTTTCTTTTTACCGTATGCCATAATAATCACACGCTATGCTATCGTGTCTCCTCTATTAATACACTGATTTCACATTCCGAAGTGTACAAAGTGCACTGTACTGGCTATATGTATATCCGGCGGTCGACAACGCGATCCCATTTTTAAGCACGACGAAGATTGAAATTCCGAAGGTACACGAGAAGGCGATGGCTTATCGTCGTTTGTTTCTCGAAATGGATATTCATACCTGAGAGATATAGAGAGAGAAAGTATTTATAGCAGCGCGAAATCTATTTCGCCTAAATGCGGTTTGTCCCTTTACTACCGCAATTCCCACAATTCTCTGTATTTTGCTTATACGCGGGATTGATCTCGAACTCTCAGCCAACTTTCTTGCACAATCGCGGTGTACATGCGCAACTGGAAACGTTACATAGTATATTCTGATGGAGAGCACGAGATGTTGCGCTATAATTGGTCGCCTGGCTTGTGACAGGCATAACCACGTCCCGATACGGACGTCCGACCACTAATCTGTTATACCTCGCTGTATCATATACAACGCCGTTAACACGACATCGCAATGCGTTGTAATATCTGTAATTAAGCATTTAGTCTTAACGTATGTTACGAATTTGAATAAGAAAATATTGTAACTCTATTAATTTTAACAATTATTGTTTATTAATAACATTAATTTCTCAATTTTTTTTTAATGCAAAAAATATTTTTATACGTTCCAAATACAGTTGAATAATTTAAATATTTTCATAATTGCTTTCTATATATAATATTTATAATAATTTATTATATGTAGGTACATTATATTACATATATTATATCCGCATAATTTGTCGTTCAACTGCTCGAGATATAAAAATGTTACTTGAATTAAAGAAAGATGCGAAAGAAAAGAGTAGACATCGAAAAGTCCTGCTCGCAACGTCAGTGCAACGTCAGTGTATCTAAAAGCGTCGCTGTGTACATAAGTACTCTTGACAAATTCAAGGAGTAATATACGCTATCCCTTGGCCCGCTTGCACGCCCTTACGGCGTTCCGTAACTTTCGAACGACGTGCTACGTGCGGTGCAATTTGCAGGCACGGTAGCGCACCGAGCTGTATAAGTAATCGTTTCGGCTGGTCTATCCCCAGCAGACGGTTGTTTGGAACCCTCGACCCCGACCCGGTTGCCCGCGATCATATACGGGAGAGCGGTTTCTCGCTCTATATCGCCGGCTCGCGCCATTGCGTAGTGCCAACTTTCCCGTTTCGGTTAACTTTCCATCCGCCGTTTCTCCGCTCGCCGAATCCCGCGTGCGTGCCGAGTGTGCGCGCGCGCGCGCGCGCGTGTAAACGCGCTCATACACGTGTTACGTCGCATACGTGTTTTGATGCAACTAGCGAGGGAATGTGCGCCGCGTAGTCCGCGGAAGTACCCGGCGACGTGGGAGGGAGGGAAGGTTGTTGTTGTTCGGTCCAGCATATGGGAGAGCATGCGATCGCACGGCTAGTATACGCTTTGCCAGCTGGCGGGTGTACCGGCTCTCCGGTAATACACCGGAGGAATGTACACCCGGCGGCACCCGCCGCCGCACCCACCCCCGCTGACGCCCTAACCGCCGCAGCTCCATCCCTTCGCGACCCATCCTCCCCTGGCC
>VBVQ01001285.1:0-32732 GCA_011636635.1 Tetramorium simillimum
GTGGGGAGGGGCGCTCGGAACCACGAGGGGGCCACCAAGGGTCCGCGAGCGGACCATGGCGGACCAGCGGCGAGCTGCATCCTCTCAGTCGGCCGCTGAACCCGCGCGCCGTACGGTTGGTACGCGTGCGTTTACCGCGCTCGACCGTCCGTCCGTCCATCCGTGCGTACGTTCATTCGCTCCGCGTACCGTTCGCCGTATCGCCCGCTCCTGACTGCCGACTCCGCGACGCGTCCCAGTGAACGCTGCACGCGCGTTTTTTCCATCCCCGGGACTCACCGTCGTCGTCCGCCGGTGGTGTTCCGTCCGAGGGGAAAGCGGCGGGGCTGCTACGTGACCCGGCGAGACCGCGGGATCTGTGCTACCCCCCTTGGATTTTTCGGCGGATCGTACCCCCTTCCCCCCCTGCCACCGCACGCTGGTAGATCGTCCTTGTGCGCGGTCGACGTAGAGCTCTTCTGCATGGTGAGTACGCTACGAGTGTAATATGTATACCCGAACGCCGCATTGACCGGCGGCTGCCTCGCGAAACGGCCTACCCCTCGCCCGGCGATTCGGGCGGTGGATTGAAAGGGATGAGTGGATGCGGGGGTTATTATTCCCGTGGGCAGGTTGCCGTTGCCTCCTCGCCGAAATTGAACGGCAAAAATACATCGGTGTCCTCGCGTCGAAAGGCAGAGGTGTGAAGTTGCCTCCTCTAAGCGCGAGTAGAATGCGTTCGAAATAATGTCCGTCATGCACTTGTCCCTTCAGTTTGAACTTCGGGATGTTTGCGATTGTCGAAAGTGTGTGCTATCGTGACAATCGATGAGAGAGATGAACGAGATTTCCAATACGGCCCCTGACAAACGGTTTTGCCCTGCGAAAGTTCGCGCACCTCCCCCGTTCGGGCATGCTCGAATTTTGAGCTGCATTGAATGAATTGGCGTTTGCGCCGTTATTATCGGGTCACGGACACGATTTTCTGTGCCGGCGCGGCAAATTGTAATCCGAACGTTCCTTCAAGAATGAAGTAGACAAATTATACCTTCTTAACCGCAACGCCGATCTGAAAAGCTACCATTATTTTATCACAGGAAGACACGCTACTTCCACAGTGAAAACAAAAAAGTTATATGTATCCACATTTTGTATGTAAAGAAATATACGCAGCCATTGATTTTTCGATCGGACAATTCCACCGAATACAGTCTGATAAAGAGAATGATCGGCTAATCCCACCGAATAGAATCTGACGAGTAAAATCTAATCCAGGATATAGGCTAGGTTAGGATTATATTTCATAAAGTACGAAAGGGTGTAGAAATATGTTAAAGTGCGCGTTTTATATTTTTTTCAATTTTTTTCGAATATTTCTCACAGCAAGATTAGCGAGATTAGCAAGTATAAGTAAGGTAGCGATATCCGTGTCTTCTTTTCGGAATAATCTCCGCTGACGTTCGTCAACTAAGGAACATCGTTTTCAGCTTTAAGCTCCGCATTCGCGCAATCGGCTCCGAGTTGTCGACCGCACTTAATCTCGAATTCCTTTTTTACTCCTGCAGAAATCTGTTTCTGCTACCGCAAAGGCACACTAATGCACAGATATCTTTTCTCATTACGAATTCTTTGGCTCGCTCCAAGGTTTTTCCCTCCAAAAAAGATCGTGATTTACTGCAGTTTTCTATGTTTTAATATGCTACATTTTTGTGATCAATTTTTAATTTATGAATTTATTAACACATGTAAAACAGATTAAAAATGTGATTTTATTACTGTTCAGAAATCACAGAATATCCACTTTTATTGTAGAAATTTTGATCGGGTTTAAGCTTTTCAGTTTTTTCTCATAAGAGGATTTTTGAAGATTACTGCAAATTAACAAGTTACATTTTCTAATTAATAGTTAATTTATTAAAGAATTCATGTGAAATAAATTGAAAAAAACTGTCTAGTTTTTTAAAGCTTATAATTATTGAAAAATTCTCTTGCTATTCTTTGTTATCTATTTTCTTTAAAACTTGTAATTATCGAATATAATTCTGCATTTTCTTTTGATAATTTGAAATAACTTTTGGCTATTATAGCTAGAGTCACTGGCAATATTTTCATTTGGAGAATATCCATTCTAAATAGGACCAAAAAATCTGTGACGAGAAAGACATTCGAGATGACGTTTTGGGGCAGCGCGTATATTTCTAATAATAAAAGCTCTCAGAGTGACTCGCTAATGAGTACGCCGCGAAGAAAGGGAACGGCCGCGCTCGCCGGGTTTTCACACGTGCACGCCAACGCGAGCAAAAGTGACGCAACGGAGAGAAAAGTGCTCGGCTATCGCGGAATAAAGTCGGGGTTTTTGATTCCGCGCGAGCCGCGTGCTTTGCATGCAATCTCGTGTTGTGGTGTGTGGCTCCCGTTATCTGTCGCAATATTCGGATTTATTTTTGCGGCTGGTAATTCTTCGCTCGTCTGAAAGCCATTAGTTGGCATTTAACGCGGGGCCGCTGTTGAAACAGTTTGAACAAAAGAAGCACATTATATCCGTGTCCGGGGAAAAAAATCGTATCTCGATCTTCAGACGGTCTTCATTGTCCTAACGTCGTACGGACACTCGCTAGTAAACTCGCGATAACGATCACGGTGACGCATAATTATTACGCGATCATCGTTACCGGCGCCGTCGTCGTCGTCGATGCGCTCGAATAAGCGCGTATCGATCTCGCCGAGAAAGTCATCCGCGTATCGATGATCGACGATCGCGCGTGACGTAACGCGACATTTCCGAGTTTTCCGCGTCCCGCGTGAGCGACCGGTTTTCCTACCATCTGAGATTTTTTGACGGCGCCGGTCACAGATGCGTGCGTATCAAGTGGATCATGTAAATGTAGAAGCAAGAGGTAGGAGGAGGGGAGGGTATCGCGCGCGTTGAATAACAACGTGCGTCTTCTCGGCTCGTTCTCGGGCGCACAAAATTGTGCGTGTCTCGCATGATATAATCATAAGTGCTACTAAGAATGGGATTAACATTACGAACTGGAGCTGCGATAGTGTAGAGTCTTATGTCACGCGCGACGAGCGTACACGTCCACGTGACGAGACCTCTCTTCTATACCTCGTTACTTCCTCCGGATGAGATACAATGAAAAAAAAAAAGGGCAAATTATAGGCTACAACAAAGTATGTCTTCATATGCGTATGGAATCTTCATCGGGCCCTGAACGTATCTTCAGGAAGTAGGGCTCAACTGGCGTACGTTGACTCTGACATTTTCAACTCTTCCCCTCCTTGCATTATTTCTCGGGAAACGACAGTTTTTACATGTGCGTACGATGCTACGTTTGTGCCGACGATATTCAACAAGATTTTTTTTATATTTCTAGAATTTAAAGTACTTGAAGCGTGTATTTTGCATGCTGCTACAATGGAAGATTCAACGTTGCAACATTCGTGCTTCCTCTCAGTTAGATCTTGATAACATAAGTCATCAATAACCGCAATCTGACATAATTGGCGTAATTGCTACAATATTCCCATCGCAGGGGAAAGCTACTGTCCGCGCGCTTTAGCCCGTAATTAAAGGCGAAGCTGCGTTTCCACGCTCTTAAGTGTTAACAACGCCAATTATCGATAATCGCGATTTACTACTATAATTCTGATTATATTCTCATATATCCAGATGAGAATACAGTCCGTAATTGAATGCGACGTGCGAACGAGATTACGTTTAATCGCGGCGATATTGTCGAGGAACATCTGGGGAAGGACTTTCGCGACTCGTAGTTCGATTTCGGAGCCGCTCGAGAGCGCAAACCGCCAAGTTATGCCAACTCCGACATTAGTGTCGCAGTACGACAATCGATCTTTCCGGCCAACCCGTACTACCGCAAAGCTTCCGTTGTGGAAAATCCCACTTCGCGTCTATTAACCCTCGGAAGTCTGAACAAACTACTGTCACGTAACGTAGGAAATTAAAGATACAGACAAGATTACGAAACATGCGATATATTATAAAAGATATAATATATAGTATAAAATACAGCGAAGTTTAGATTAATAATGTAAAATGCAGAACTTTTTTAAGCATACAATTTTTCATATATTCGCGTGAATAAATATTCACTTTGTTGATACAAAAAATATATATCATACATATTATTATTTATTGTTATTCTTTCAATATTTATTAATATTATTTTCTATACAACTGGGGTATACATTTTATATTCGTAGATATCGGGTATTGTTACGGATAAATTAAAAAAGGGGATCGCGGTTATGATTGAAGGAAAACTATTTATATCGCAACAATGCCCGCGCGGTATCGCCACGTCATGAAATAATAGTAGGCTCGACTTGACGTAGAAGTAGGTACGACACACGTGTACGGATACCCGAGGCAATAAAAAAAACGATGTCCTTTAAGGTCGCCGAGCGCAATCATATCTAATCGATCTCGATCTAATGATATCTAATGGTATCTCCGCTTTATCCGGGTAAACTTTCGTTTACGTACAACCGTGATTATGTACTAAAGCACATGTTCGCAATAAAGGGCAATCGTTTGCTCCGCGATTCGATCCCATACGACGCGGGACTTTACGATACATTCTCGCGACCCTTCAATCCGTATCTCCATCCGTACTTAAGACCATTTAACGGTACATTTGGCCATTATTTATTTTTAGACTTTGCGATATATATATGCTTTATTTATGTGAGGAAAACCGGTGAGAAAACAGGTTTTTCACGTACCTCGCCGGTTAATCAACCCAGGAAAAATCACGGTTATGCGCCGGCTTGAGATTTTGCGCACGCCGATGAGAGACGATGTCGAATATTTGCGCGACTTATTGATTGACCCTTGAAACCACATGTGTGTGTTGCCAGGCGAGGCGACGCCGTGATTGCGACGGGCGAGGAAGTAATTCTCGTTTCCAGCGTTTCTCGTTTCCTTTTCTTTTTTCCGCCCTTTGTCGCTGCGTGCACAAATTCGGGCTTTGACTTCAACCAGCGCTTCTCTCGTAAATCATTCCGACACGGCAAAGTCGCCGCTATTGCTTCTGAAAACATCGCGATGCCACGGTCGCATTAACTGTGCAAAAGCATCACGCTGCGCACGTTTTATACCGATAGTCCGGGGCTCGCAATTTATTATACCTTCAACGTGTCTACGAATAATTTTCGTATTATTGGATATTTTTTTGTTATTTGTTACCCGTAGAATCTCTTTTATGTTCTTTTGTTATTGCCAGTTTTGTGATTTAGAGGATTGAAATATTTCTTTAACTGTATCATATAATTTTTTATTCTTGTGAAAAAAACACTTTTTTGTCCAAAGAAAATCAATTATTGCACGAGAAATAAAGTAGATAGCTATTTTTTAAGTACGCTTTCTATGAACGATAAATTTATTACTTAAAAGCATACAACGGTGACAATCGATGGTGACTAGGTGTCACGTTTTAGAGGACAGTAGTAACACGTTTATTCCATGTTTCCATTACCTCGCACACAAAGCACCGTTCGTAACACCGGCTTACATCGACACGATCGTTTTCCGGACGTTTAAGAGCCTCCCTCTCCCCCGCCCCCTCTCGAAAGCACTTTGGTCACCGGATAGTCGGATAAATCTTTTAAAACGTCAGCTCGTCGACACGTCGAGATATTTCATATTCACGAGGGGAATCCCCCGGGGGTGAACGCATCTTTTTCCGGATTTGTCATAGCGTCTCGATATGCCGGCCCTTAAAAAAGTTTCGCTACTCGGACAGGCGCGCACGTGAACACGCGCGCGGGCTTTTAATTGCCCATATTTTTAGCTCGAGTGTCCGGTTCGCCCGCGACGATAAATTTCTCCGCTCCCTGACTTCGGCGAGATCGCCGGCGTTCATTCCCTTCTTTCGCCGCCCCTCCCTCCCGCCGTCGTCGTCGTGAATCTTGTACCTGAGTCCTACATCTGAGAGAGTGCAGTGGCGTGTCTCTTTCCACCGAATCCGATCCGAAGAGCCCCGCCGTTCTTGCTTATAATCCGAAAGCGGAAGAGGAGGAGGTTCGAAGGGAAGATGAAAGAACCAAGGGAAAAAAAAAAGAAAACAATTATGGCTCGAAAGCACGTATTTGCAATAAAGTACCGGGTGCTGCCTGCCTGATAATTAATATACTTAATGGACCGATGTGTCACGGGAAAATAGCAAGTGAGATATATCTACTGTTAGGTATCTACTATTAATGCGCGATGCCGAGCTCTCTAACCACATAATATCAAACTAGTTTCGCACACCGTGTATGCACGAGCTTGCCGGAATGAAGACATTCTCAATAAAAGTTAGTAGAGATTTAAGCGAATAATCGACTGAGGCTGCTCTTCGTTACTTTACGAGATCGTTACTTTTTATGCTGATTAACACGAAAACAATAAATCGAGACTGTGTCGCGCGCAATGGGTGCATTTTCTGGTCTTGTTGGCTGGTAATTTCAGAGAAAACGTCTCCGCACAAGTCATGCGTCCGAAAGGTTTATATGTACCATTTCAAACGATATTGGCTGTGATGGCAAACCTCGAACAAGAATGAAACGGTACAATATATACTTATTCACATCGCCGCACTTTCCGCATGATTGCGCGAGCGCTACAAGCCGCAGAGTTTTTTTTTTTCGCCGCGACGCGTTTCCACGTCTCGTTACCTCGTAACCCTCGCGGGACGCAAGAATCGGATCAGGATCATTGCGAAACAACGCGGCACGGTGTACGAGAGGGAGGAGAAGACCGCATATTGTCGAGGCGTAACGGATCAGAGTGAAAGTCCGAGACACGACTCCGCGTCGTTCGCTCGCTCGCTCGCTCGCTCGCTCGCTCGCGAGTCCGTCTCTCTTCGAAGAGGAGCCTTCGAAGGCGCGATATCGGGCTCGACTCGAACGGTTCCGAAATAGTCGTGAGCGCGTTCGCGCCTCCCGGCCGGCCGATACTTACGCAATTACGAGAGCGTACCCTCTTTTTCGGTCTCCTCCTTTCTTACCTTTCCTCTCCAGGAAGCACCTTCTTCATTCGTCTCGCTCGGGCACGTGTTCGTTTTCGCTTCTGTTTCGCTTGAGACGTGAGGCGTGTGCGAGTGCGTGTCCGTGCACTTCCGACCCAACTACTCGGTCCAAGCGTTTCGCGGCACTTACTTTTTAAAGGGTCTTCACCGACGTTTCAACGGATTACTTTTATCGCCCAAGTGCAAATACCTTTCGCTTTCGGCGATTCCAGATTTATGCAGGGAACGCACGCTCGCCATTTCCGTATCCGCGATGCTCGACGTTTGCCAAATATTGAAGTTGTTGTGGCTAAAGTGGAGTCTCGGAATTTCATTATCCAGAGCTACATTCGCGAAGGATAAATCGTACTCAATCGCCGTATCTCGCGATCGTTTCGCGGTTCTTTATTTATCGAAGGCTTGCACAAAGAATCCAAAGACGTAGATACTGCCGCGCAACAAGTGCCTCCGTATTATTCGTTTCGAAAGTCTAAGTGACGGAAGTGCATCCTACTCTCTGTATTCGCGGAATTGCCACAGGCGGTATTAATTGCTGAATCGGGATACGGGAGGCAGCCCAAGCGATTGATGATTCACGATGCCTACATTTCGATTTCTATGTCAATGACGGGATATAAACTGTATATTCGCCTGCGCTAAATTGGATTAGTTTGTGTAGGTTGACAAAGAAAGACCTCGTTCGAGATATTCGAATGGTACCGCGAGTTGATATTTAGCCCGGTTACAAAAATATTGAACGAACTATTTAGAAATACAGGCGTGGGTATATTGGAAAAATATATAATCTTGATTCAGCTCGTATTGGACATTCGTCAATTCACGCAATATCGATGACATTTGAAATGGTTGGAGGTGTCTAAATATTGAAAATATCGGTGTCACCACGAATTTTTTTAAGATTTGTAAATATACAATCCGAACAGTTCTCGCTTTCGATTTATAGTATAAAGAGGTAAAAAGATTACTTTAATCAGAGTTAATGGTAATGTTATACTTACCTGAAAGATCCTTTGTTGATCAGAGGCAAGAAGGTCCAGTATAGTTTGGGTTTGAACTGGGCCTAGGCTGAATGATGGCAATCTCATCTTCATCTTCATCTTTATCGAGAAAGTCTCTTGCTACGTGAAAGTCCCGTAACTGCGTAAGCCGTGGCGAATGCCGCGTCGAAACAATGACCGGTATTCGGAGCGTGCATTTATTTAAATCGCGAAGAGAGGCAAGTGTTGCTCCTTGCGCGCCGAGTACGCAGCGAAGAGGTTAAATATATCTTGGCCTGGCCTAACCGTTCCTCCTCCTATCCTCATTCCTTTCGAACGGCCGGTCTTTGCTAAGTCAGATTCGAGTGCAGCA
Source organism: Tetramorium simillimum (assembly GCA_011636635.1). Lineage (NCBI taxonomy): Eukaryota > Metazoa > Arthropoda > Insecta > Hymenoptera > Formicidae > Tetramorium > Tetramorium simillimum. The sequence goes on from VBVQ01001285.1 coordinate 8,367, forward strand.
CTCTAGGCGAGTACCACGCGAGGGTCGCCCCGATGACGAATGATCGGCGAAGTTTCCAAGATTAGTTACGGGAAACCATTGCGGAGACCGTTTGTTCGTAAATCTCATGACTCAGGGGTTAGGTAGACAGATCGCTTATCGCGGAGTCACGATGGAAAATGTCGGATTTAATATCTAAATTAAATCATTCGCACCGTATTTGCGAGATTTGTGATGTTAATGCGCATTTACGGTCTAGTTCTAGCGGTTTAACGTCATTATTCAGCGAACCATAGTTAATAGCGATCTGTTTAATTTGTATAAATAACACGTTTGGTTCGGCATTATTGCGCTTGTTGAAAATTGAGCTCTCAATTGTGAAATTGATTATTTTGAAAATTCAATCAATTAAAACATTTTCGTAATTGATACTGATGGCAGAACAGTGGGAGAGGTGACTGTGCACACAGCCGTGTAAAGTACCGCCCAAGGAAAATATTTGGGCCGGAAATTATGCGCGATATTTTCGCACTTCAATAATAAACTGAGCTACGCTCGGCAGCGGATAGCGGATAGCGGACCAAACGAATAATGATCGTTAAATTGGAGCTGACGAGCGCAGCTTTCGTTCGTCGACGCGTGATACTATCGTCGCATGTAATCCCAATTTATTTCTCGCTCGATTTCAATCATAGAAGCCGTGCGCTGAATCATAAAGCTCTGCAAGCCGGCAAATGGAAATAAATGTGCTTTGATAATTATACTTTTAAAGCGATATCCACAGTTTTGTAAAAAAAAAACACCCTCATTAGCTCCATATGCGAGCGGTAATTCAATTGAATTACACGATTAAAACTGTACAAAGGATTTTATGTCCTATAATGAAAATTATACATTGTATTCCGTATTATTAAATATCGTGTACATCATATGATTAAATATCAAATTACTTTTCGGCGTATCTGTTTATTATAACTACTAATTAATAAGTATCTTTTATTAGTAAATATATTTGTTGCAAAACTGTGGGTATCAGTTTTGAAGGCGTATTTATTTTTGTTTAACGAATACGTAATACAAGTATGTAATGTAGGTGAACGTTTTTCACTTTGCACTCTTTAAAAAAATACGACTGCAATTTGCAGCGAGTAAAATGCCGATGCGTCTGCGAAAAAATACGCGCGGTAAGTGCCGCGGCGCGTACAAATGGGAAGTGTGCGGTTCGCCCGTGGGTGCTTGTACGATGTGAAAAGAAAAAAAAAAAAGGAGTACGAAAGTGCAAGTCGTTTGCGTAACGCGTGAGTTACTTACGGCGGCGTTCACATTGCCAGTTAACAGCGCAATGTGCGTCGGTTAAACAACTGTTATGGCCGTTCCACTGTTATGACGCCTTAATAGCTCGCTAGCAATAATGTTCTACGTGATGTAATATTACTTAATAACTAGTAAAAATATCTCAAATTTGCTGACGTTCGACAAACGCGTGGAAATAGATAAACGGTTTGTCCGTACAGCTCCAAAGTATCACATATTTGCCTTGCAAGAAGATTTTAAAAACTGCATGGAATATTACGAATCAGACAGATTTGTTCCCGTTGACGATGACAATACAATTTCGTAATGACGGAGGAGCGTTACGCGACGCGTATATGTTGTATGTAGGCGATTTCTCACGAGTGATGAAAGTGACTTCCCCGATCGACCTATCCTCACTCGATAACGCCGACGTACCTTTAAGGCTTCTGTTTATCACGGGTATCGCTTTACAGGATTGTTCACACAGATAGGCGGCCGGCAATCGGAGCCAAGGTTCGCTTTGAGAAAGTTACGACCTCGACGACAGAGTCGAGTAAAAATTTTGATAGCGCCCACGTAAGGGCGATATAATAAGTTAAACAATAAGATTATATCTCCCTTTTATAGAGATTACTCGTAACGGTATTCTTAAACGCAGTAATAAAATCAAATCCAATTTGCAATACGACATACTCTTTTTGCTCACATGGATATAAAAAGGATTGCTTGTAAAGGATATTTGTGAAATTAACGGAGATATTACGGTGTGTGTGTTTATTGGCAAATTACGTCCTTTTTCTGTCTGAATGATAAAATTGTGCGGATCGATTAGGATGATTGACAGCCAGATGGTTGTAGGATTATAAAAAGATCCTAGATGAGACTGCGACGACACACGATATTGCAAAGTCATCTTTTCACGGCGATGGCTTTGCAAGAGCCATTATTTATTGAGTTTTCGAGTCGTTATGTCATACTGCGTTATTAGTCTATCATTAATCCATACCAATATGAAAACACAGATATTGGAAATTATACGTTGCGCGATGCAATCATCCCTTAATCATACACAACCTTAAGAAAAAAGAGCTATACCCTCGTAACCTTCCAAATTGCAATTCGCACGCGTGATTAAGCGCAATATGCATAACTGCCCCACTATCACGTGCATTGTTGCATTCGTCGGTTTTCTCGAGGATTTTATACATCCAACGTTAATTATAGCAATTGCTGCACGGTACGCATTATCGCGGAATGCAGTTATGCAAACGAGAAGAGCATAGGTTTCCCCAAATGGAGCGCGAAAATAATGGAATAAGAGTAAGGAAATATTGCGGCGAGGAATTAAAGGAATAGGAAGTCGGTCGCTTTCGATATTCAATCCTTGCAAATTCCGATTGCCATTCGTTGACGAAGGATGTCGAGGATCGGCAGATTCTTCGACAGTTATCGTTACTTTACTTCCCACGACCGGATCCGATCCTAACGGCCGGCGGTGTCTCTAAACACGCCCGACTGAAAAGGCGGAGGCGGTGCTGCGAAGCCGGATAAGTGTCGGGGCCCCGTCTCTCCCTCGGCATAAGGCCGTGGCAACTTAAGTGTTGAACTCGATTCCGTCAGATTCAACCTCGTGTTCGTTCTCGGATCCCGTTCTGCTCGGACGGAAGTTCTCGGACATTTCGCATAACACATCGTAACATATCGTCATGGTGTTTTGAAAAGTAATTGACCCGTGATTCTCTCCATGTGCACAAGAGATCGCAGTGTTGCGTTTTTAATTAACTTTTTTTTAGAGAGATAAAAAACTATCGTTTTTCCAGTGTACAACGTGATATAAATGTAATAAATATTGCAGGGAGAGTATAATATACAATTTCTCTCTCTCTCTCTCTCTCTCTCTCTCTCTCTCTCTCTCTCTAGCCTCTCTTATTTTATATTATTTATATTTCATAATTATAACTGTTGTATATTCTTTTCGTTAATAATAATTTCTCAAACAAAAAGTTACGCTAGAAAGTACAATCGTGACAGAAAGTAAAAAGATTTTTCCTATCTTTCGTTGCATTAATATCGAGTTGAGAAGCATATTCATATTGCAGAGAATACTGCATTTCTGGCAATATTGTCTGGCGTGAGTCATCGCGGCGCTTCGCTGCGGTGAGTTACCGTTAACTCTTAGCACGACGACGACGTTGAATCCGTGAGCACGTGAGAACACGCCTTTTTGCCGCGCTCGTTATTTCCATCAGCGACTCAGCCTGTTGTTTGTTTACGCAGCTCAACCCTTTTCCGAGCTCCGACGGCTTTAAAGAAAATGCGAAGGGCACCAAACACATCCGAGTGTCTCTGTTAGCTCGAAAACGTTGGAAAATAAAACGGCGTGCAATCTACTGAAACTTTACTGAAAATTTACAGAAGCCTTTTTCGTTTGCGATACAGTGTTATCATTTCGTGAGTTTCTTCTGCAATCTCGCTGAAAATTTCGTTCCACTTGGCACTGACAAAATTTCGCACTGCCTTTACGGTGAACATCAGTCACGTCTCGCTCGGTGGTGGCGTAAGAAGTTATGAAACGTGACGCGAGAGCATATAAAACGTCTCCTCAATTACGAGCTCGCTCTATTCAGACGCTTAGATGCGTCTAGCGAAATTGGCTTTTCTTGTCTCGCGCGAATCCGCGGCCGGTTTAACCCTTTTCTCTACGTCATATTAAGCCACTTTGTTGAACTTATTGACAAACGAGATAGGAATGTACCGCAATTACTAATGTACAATAACGGTGTCGTAAGTTAATGGGGAAAGAGAGAGAAAGAGAGAGAGAGAGGTCTTGATCAATCGCGTGAAAATATCAGAAATTATCGAAATTCATGAAATGATATACGTCACGAAAAATAATGTAGAGGTATCGAAAACTAGCATTTCTCTCGATCGCAGCTTTACAAATTCGGAGCCGATTTTTTCTCAATTTCTAAAGCTTTTATCTCTTAATCGTGATCCCTTGTTCCAGTATTTGTTTTGAAAACTGTTATTTTTAGACATATTTTTAAAATTGACTGATGGTTGCGCGGAATCAAAGCTTTACCGTTTAAGTGGATCGTGATGCTTCGTCAAGATCCGGTATGTCCATCCGGTATGCGAAGGGAGGATTGAAACGCGGGTTCTTTTTTCTTCATTTTTTTTTTATGATATGCACGCACATTGTACTCGCGTGATCTTCCTCCGTAGTCGTCGTCGGGTGATGTTAGTACGTACGAGAGGAATGAATTGCGTGGGACGTGATGCTTATGAAGGTAATTGAGCACGTGTCGCCTCGCGTTGATGAGCTATTATAAGAATCGCCGAGAATCAGCCGTCCTTATAAAAATTGTCCGTTCGCGCGCGCTCGCGCGAACGCGTTTGACAAGGGGACATTACGAGAGACGACATCGTGCATCAGACTTGACGGGCGCGAACGAGAGAGAATTACGCTACAAATTCGCACTCTCGCGAGGCGAGAGGCCCAGCTGACGACTGGCGGCGCGGACAAAAGTATAGACGACGCCCGGAAAGACCTCCTTTCAGGGTCGGCTGCCGTAAAGCGAGCGAAATGACTTCCCGCGCGAAGAATACGCCCGGCCACCCGATTGACTGAGGAACAAAGTCCAAACTCTGTTAGAGCAGTTAATTTAAAATATAATTATGTAAAATAATTAAGATTTGTGAGACTACTAGTCTCTCGTTGTTAACGAGATCTGGACGAGGTCTTTTTGAATTCGCTTGCTTCAAGCGTGGAGTGCGAATGCGGCCCTGTCGCCCGTATCTTCATAAAACCGCACCATCTTGTGTAAATTACCCGACAGTTGTCACATGGGTCCCTCGCTTCCCTCAGAGGCTCCGCATAATATCGCTTTGAAGTCTAAAACCAAAGAACGCGCGAGATCATTCGCACTACTGTAGGTCGACACATCGCGTGTATCCGGGACAAAGGCGAAGCCGAAACGTATAATAAATGCAGAAAACGCGCAGATGTTTTGCCGAAACCCCGGTGAGATGATTATGCACAATGATACGTGAAGAGTCAGCGCTCTAGACATAAAAGGAGCGCGTGTCAAAATTTCGATGTAAAACTATGTTCTAAGTAAGAAGGGATCTTATACGCGTATATACGACTTTGATTTGTGGGAATGAAAAAGGAACAAGATTGATTTATCTCGTGTATGCACACGTATGTATTAAATTTCCTGTTTAATTTCAACGACGTAACTTTCGGTTGTTTTCGACGTGGGACGCGATACCTTCTTACCTTATGCCTTTACCGTCGTCATAAAGCACGAACCCTTAAGGGCAGCCGCCGGGAAAAACAATTTTTACGGCAGCTCTTTCAGAATCGGTCGTTACTCCTTTTAGCTTCATACCGGGATTTACAAGCGGTCGTCGTGATCGGCGAACGGACACGGAATTATTTATAATAATTACAAACATGTAAAAAAAAGCTGCGCCGTTGCCCGGCTCGTGCCGGGCATGCAAGTGAGCGAAACACGCGGCGGAGACACGCGAGAATGGTCGTTCTCGCACCACGTGCGTGGACCAAATACGCGAAACCCCGAGGATTAATGCCTCGTCATTTATTACAGACCTTTGCTGTGTACGTTTCTTTTTACGCGCGATCGGCTTCGAATTCGTGCGAGTGAGAGAAGCGGAAGCAGTAGGAATGAAAAACGGGCGAATAAAAGAGAGAAAGAGAGAACGTATCGTTGAAAGAGAAGATTCTTTAAAAAAAAAAATTTATAGCTTCATGAGAAATCCATTGCGCAAAGCTGATAACTGAAATGAGAGTGATTTTTTCGAATTGCATATTATCATTTTACGCGCAAAAAGGCACGTGGCACTTGAAGAACCGTTAGCGCTCGGAGTTAGGAAGCATGAAATTGGGGTCTCTTATTTCGGGAGGCTCATCACCCCACGACGTTAACTCGGTCCAGTTTAAGTCTCAACCACGGGCATGAAGTGCGCGGTACGTCATTACGGCGTCTTTTATCATCGCGAAAAACATTCTCATGCGAAACGAGTTTCGTGCGGCTGTAAACGGCGCCCTTTCTGTTTCGGTCTTTGCTCCGACATGTCGCTTTAGTTAACCCAATTTAGCGCGATGAAAGGGACGTACAACTCCCTTTCGGTTTTATCGGCAGAGATAGAGCGATGCTACCTTAATGGGGGCACCTTACTGAGCATTCGAAAGGGAGGCACGATTGAGCGATTACACTTCGCACGTTCCACATTTGCATAATTTCGTACGTTCTACTCTGATTGAAATCTCGCACGAGGTCGTTTTCTCAGAACAATAACTTTCGAAAGATAATCGCTACAGATATTTGAAATATCGCGCGAGAGTATCAGTGCCGGCTTGCTCGCTGGGTCCCTCGGACTGTGCCCGCAAATCATTATCTTTAATTCATCGTCAAAAACCCGCGTCAGGTAGTAATTACGATCGTGCATACGTGCGTGCACACGCGGCGTTGGGGCACGTGCGTCAGTCGGACGGGCGCCAGCACGTGCAACGCCGAAATGGGGTCCACGAAGAAGGCGCGAAGCAGATTGTGCGATCACTTTCGCGGATGCATATTCCGTATCTTTCTTTATTAAAATATTAATGAGTCTTACTCCCTGGGAATAACGACAGAATTCTCGGCTAAATATAGCTTGGAATAATAATTTCGACCGATATCCACCTGTGCGAATGTCCCGGTCTCTTCTCACGCGGAGTTAAAGATAATAAAATAATAATGATACGATCTCTCTCTCTCTCTCTCTCTCTCTCTCTCTCTCTCTCTCTCCGCGTGCGGGTTGGATACTATTTAGAATGATAAGAGCACGCACTCCGCGTGTATTCATTTATAAGTTTTACTCTTCGACAACGACTCTCGATAATAAGATTCCCCAGTAAACACGGAGTGTGTCTCTCTCAATGGACCTTCAGATCCGAGAGAGCTTTACTTACCGAGTGCGCGGCACTCGATGATAAAACTCCCTGAGAGTGGACACCTCGCCTTAGCCTGGAGGTCCGACTGGACGGGATGGAAATATTTGACTCTTGCCCTCTCAAATACACGCACAGAAAGAGACTAACTCTTCCGTGCGCGCGCGCGCGCGCGAGCGCGTGAGCCGAGCGAACTCGTGAGCGCACGCACTCACGCACTCACGTTCGCGTATGTACCTGCGCGGGTCGCACGTGTTGTATGCCGGTGTCGCTCGGGCTTGACTTATGTGTGCAGCAGCTGCAGCACCGCAGTGTCATTGACATCGGCGGCGCACACCAGTTTCCACGTCGCGCTCACTCACGCAGCCAACCAGCCAGCCAGTCAGCCAGCCAGCCAGCCAGTCAACCAACCAACCTACCTACCCACCACCACCATTACCACCCGGCTCTTGTCCTCCTACCGATCGTACATTACACGCGAGGACGATTATAGCCCCGGCATGCTAACCGGCTGGCTGATGTTCGCTGTTCGCGCTCGCGCTCGCGCGCGATGATCCTCCGCCCTCCCTTCTTCGTTTCTTTAAACTCACTTCGCGAATTCGCTTCGGACTGTCTCAAGGGTTCTCTCCTACCCTCGTCTCTCGAGCCCTTCCGAAACTATGCGTAACTATCGTTAACTTGATCTTGAAATTATAACGGTTCAGTCTATCTAATACTGTATTATTAAGTTGACGACATGAGAAAAAGATTCCTCTCTCGATATGGTCCTCCCTATTTTTTCTCTCTCTTATCGTTTATCTTCCATCTACTTTATCAGCTTTGTCGTCTGAGGGAGTTTGCACGTCCTGCTGGTCGAATTAAGGGGGTACTCACGTACGTGTGTGGGTGACACGGGTTCCTTTTCGGGCGGCTTGGAGGGCGATGATTTATTCCGCCGCATCCGAGTGTACTTTGTACTTTTCACGACACCGACTCGCGCGCTGTCATCCGAGCGAATGAGAAATTCCGTTTGAATTGAAAACGGCACAACGTAGTATTTGGCGAAAACGGAGCACGGGGAAGTTTAAATTGAGATTTTACATTGCGAGATTTTACAACGATCGCATTCAACTTCTTCGAAGAGACATGTTATAGATTTGAATGTATAATAAAATACTTCTGGGTGTATTAGGGCGTGCTGAATCTATCTGCATAAAACACTTCAAGTCCTTCGATGTTTTTATAACAGGAATCGTTAAATGCAAGATTCAATTGCTGCCACAATAATGACGAGAGCGAGAGAGGGAGGAGTAGGACAAAAAAAATTTGTTGATGCAGACTTGATGAGATGAATTGAGGTAAATACTGAGGACACAGAAAATACACCGACAGCGGGACGATAATTTTGTTTAATATGGAAATTACGGGAACGTTGCGAATGTAATTTTGGAGGGGTGATGCGCAACGAGGGGCAAGAGATGATGAGAGCGACACGGATAATTTTGGATGATTCGTGCCGAATGATTATCTGAAGTAAACAAAAATAGATTACAAATCCTTCATCTTACCTCCTTTTTTTTAGAAACATTAATTTCAAATGACGGTTATAAGCAGTTCCTCGAAACACTGGAGTAAGAGGCACGAGTTTTAGACACGTAAAATTCTAACGTACTACGAGAAGAGAGATGCCAATGACACCGCAATGGAATATGAGTCACGTGTCAAACGCCAGCCAGATTCTAACTCGGGCCTCTTTCTCCAGGAGGTCGTTCCGACTTTAGGATTCCACGCATCTCGCTCCATGATGTGCTCGCGCGCGGACAAGCTTTCCGAGACTTACAAGCGATCATTTTTCAAGCGTTCTTCCAGTTCTCTCTTTCTCTCTCTCTCTCTCTCTCTCTCTCTCTCTCTCTCGCTTTCTTTCTCGCTCTCGGCAGAGTTAGTCACGTCTAGTCACCTCCTGCCAGCCCGGGGTGCCTTCCTTTAGTCGCTTCCTTTCTCCTCTCGCCTCGCGCCTGACTTCGCATCTCCGGCCGAGTTGCCGTTCCTGTTATTCTTATTTCCGTGCTGACTCTCTCTCTCTCTCTCTTTCTCCCTCTCTCCTATCTCTATCCTTTCTCCTCTTCCACTCTTGCTCCTGTTTCGTCTTTCCCTACGCTGCACCTCGCTCCCTTCTGCCGTCGTCGAAGTCTATTCCCATTCGCCGAGCGCGATAGTGCCGCGGCAGCGCTGCCGGAACTGGTCCATCGGGGAAAGATTCTTCGGGAAGGCAGGTCGAATCGGAGAACCGCGACTTTAATCTCGCTGCCAGCGCACATTCCGGATTCCAACGACTTTTACCGTTGACGAGGTCTCTCCTCGCGAACCGTATCGAACGTCGGATGATAAAGATTTCCGACTCGCGACTCGCGTGGCCTTTCCTCGCGCTCTGAGATAAATAAATGTCCCTCGGCACCTGCTTCTTCAGCCTTCGATGCACAGTATTCCGACGTTGCATCACAAATTATTTTCGCCCGGAGTGCATGATGCAACTTCTAGAAATACACGTTTGCATGTCGGTGCGTTCTGTACTATTCGTCGGAAAATCAACACGTTGTGTTTAATTTTAATTTGAAAATTTGCACTTGGATCCGATTAATTCTAATTAATTCTGAAAAATATGAATGATAGAACAAAGTTTCCGCGAAAGGTTCTCAACGCGGAACGAGACGTTCATTTAGAAATTACAAAACCGGTTTGGCGCCTTTTCTCGCTGCCGTGAGAGTTATTGAATCGTTGAATGTGCCGGTGCATTGTTAACCAGTCCGAATGGCAGTTCTTTGTCCCAGTGAGTACGTTTTACCCGCGCGACGGATCATCATTGGCACCGACGATGAATTTGAGAATTTCGGCCTGTACACTGCCGCCAAAGCGGTCACCGAGTACCCAAAACCCTTCTTCCCCCCCCCCTTCTCTCTCTGTGTTTCTCTGTCCACAATGAGGATATCTATGTTTCTTTCAACTATGGAATAATTATGATCAGAAATATATTTTGATTTAAAAAGGTCAATTTTAATTTAGATTACAAAAAAGTTTAAATATAAAAATTTTTAATATTGTCTTAAATTTAGTAAATTTTTCGATTACCTCTAGCCACGTGACATTGCAAGTAACCCGTTTTCTCGGAAATATAAACTTTATTTCGGAAGGGTGAAGACGGCCCTGGTGCTGCAATCAGCTGGTCCAGTCCCAGCACTGTTGCCAGACGTATCCTTCCGCCGTCGGAGGCTGTCCCATGCCTTTTTTTGCTTTATCCGAGTCTTCTATATTCGCATCTACAGAAGTGCGTGCGCCGACACGCACCAACACATTCGTGCGCGCTCGCACATGCACGCGGTCGTGTACATAAATGGTCGTCGTATCCCGCCCCATCTTCCCTTTATATATATCCTACTCGGCGAATTCTTCTGCGAACGATTTTTGCGTGATTATCGTGAATTCTACTTAAGCTATTTATTTAGCTTTCAACACATTGTCATTTATCATACGTTATAAATGTGTTTATAAATTCACGAATGACACGTACACGTTTGATATTGAAAGGAATAATGCAATTGCTGGATGTGTAATCCATAAAATAAATTCGATGTCTTCTTTTTTGCATTGAGAGTTCGAGGCTGAGAAAGAACCTCGCGCCAGTCCTTATCGAATGCTCTTTCCACTTAAGACGGACGTGAAACAAACAATTTACAAATACGAACGGAACGAAAAAATTAGATGGAATGCTCGTTTTAATCTCTTGAGAAAATCCCTGGGAATCTAAAATTCTGATTCGGTGTGATATTTGCAAAGAAAAGCGCTGTTTACGCGGCGAGAGAAACTCTGTAGAAAGAGAGGAGTCGCGGCGCAACGGTCCTCGCAGAAGTTTCAGAATGATTCTCATACCCGTGTCAATGTATGCGTGCATGCTTCTGACTTCCTGTCGGAGGATTATTGGCGTGAAATAAAGATTGCACTCCGCGCGCTCGTGCGTGCGGGGAAGGTACGCGCGATGCGTGGGATAAGAATGTGATACTTGCATACATCTCTATATCTATCCGCAGGAAAGATTATGAATATATTTTTTCTTATTTACTACCCAAGCTTATCTCTGTATTATTGTTTGACTAAGTCGTGACGATGGTTTACTCTATTTATCAATTTCATATATCTAATCTTTAAAAATTTTTAGACGCGGACGTAAGACAGTCTTAACTGAATTCATGGCTGTCTTTAATGTTGTTTAATGTACAGGACTTTTCTACAGGGTTCCTTAATGAAATTTCGGTTATTACGATATTTTGTCGATTTGTGGGAGTTCCTAATTGCTTTCCGTGATACGATTCGTTCGTTTAATTCACCGCTAATGACTCCATGGCAGAGTCGGGTAAAACCCGTCCGACTTGCGGCCGTGTCTCTTTTTTCGCTATTTTCAGCACGTTACTTTCACGTGGAAGAGACTTTTAAGCCGTTCGCGTTCGTTTATGCAACGCCCCGTCGACTCTTCACGGTCGTGATACTCGGTAAACGGCCGCACCGCAGTCGATGCTCTACGTAGAAGTAGTACAAGGAGCCATTGGGTGTTTTAACGTTTTATGGAAAACATCACCGATGCTATTTATTTCCCACGGGGAAACCGGACGCGCCGTCGCTTTACTCCAAGATTACGTGAGAACGGAAAACCGATTTTCTGCTAACCGTCGCGTGATATTCTTTTCCAAAGAAGAGAGAGAGAGAGAGAGAGCTTTCTCGTCGAATGTAATGATAAAAATTTTCAAGACTCGGAAACTCGCAAGATTCCATCTTCCGGATCGGCAGCTCCACAAATACAATAACAGCGATTGTACGATAGTTATGAATACTTTACGAGAAATTTATGATTCTCCGATAAGAAATATCTTGAGAAATGTCCTCTTCTTTAGGAACGCTTCTTAGTTTATGATTGTGACGCAAATGTTTTATGAGTTGTTTATTACGCAACGCTTGGTCGCGAAACAGTCATAAAGCTTCGATAATAATATTGGCTGATAATACGCTTAGAGTATAACAGACTGCAGATTGAATGTGATACAACGGTATGTAATAATGATGATATTTTTCCCGGGTTTTACTACGTTTGCTATCCCGCAGGCGATCGATCGCAGAAAAACCTTTTGCCAATAGATAAAACAAAGTTCGACACTTTGTACAGATATGTTGCTTGCATTTATGAATATACACAAGGAGAATACACAAAGCATTACATCGATTTTATTACTAATTGTATTATATATATTTGGTGACAATTAAATTTTTTAATATTATATTTCTGTTCACGACTTCTGTTACAATTGTTCTATTTGATTTGATAATCGAGAAAACTAAGGATTCCCTATGCAATCTTGCCTAAATCGTTATATTATCTTTTCTGTTATTTTTAAAGCTATTTTATTTATTAAATATCTCGCAAATTGATGATGTTAAATTGACGATTATGAGAAACGGATAATTATTGCTATAATTGTCAATTAAAGTATACGACTGTTATGAGTCACTTCGCAATATTACATACACGATAAAATAGTTATTAAATCTTACGTTATTAAACGTTTTTATTTCAAATGGTGCAAAAGTTAAATTATTAATAAATAAAGATAGATGATGAAAAATAAGAAAAATGATTTAATATGAAAATAAATATAATTAATAATCAGCATTATTCTTTATTAAATAAATTATTTGAAATATACTAATAATTAACAATAAAAAATTTTATATACTATATTAAAAATTAACAATAAAACATTTTATATTTATGAAATATTTGTCGAAAGAATTTTGAAATATTGCCTTCTTGTAAAATAATATTTAATTTTGGAAACGTTGGGAAACCAAATGTTTTTTAAAAAATATATCAAAAGGACAAAATAAAGCAACAATTATTCTCTATTATGTTTTATAGATAATTTATCGTTATTTTTTATAGATGTATACAGAAAGTATAAAAAAATATTTTATTCCGGAGATTTATTATCTTAATGAAATTGAATGTATGTCACTCTCACAGGTATGATGGACGAAGCAGCGAAGTTGAAACTATGTCGAATTATCAAGCAGATATTTATTATACATATGTACATAAATTATAGTAATATACAAAATAATTTAATATCTAAGGGAATAATTGTTACCTGCGTATGAAATAATTATAAATGAGTATGCAAGCAAGAAATAAAATAAAGTAATGATTTTCTCATCCTATAGTTGCTCATCGTCTTCCAAGTTTTCCTCTCTCAGATTCATCATTACACTTGCAAAACATATTTAATTACGATTGCGTGTACTAATCATTGAAATAGGATAATCGCGCAGCACTCTACACGACACTCCCGATGTCAATCGCACGCGACGCGCACTTTACAATTGTATGTCGCGGAATCGAAATCCCGTCAAAACGAGATCGCAAAAATATGAAAAAATACGAATATCTCTGTGATTGGCTCAACATCCGCGAATGTCGCAAATTAACACAACGAACAAAATCACACACGGAGGAAAGTTTTAATGAATGGCAAATGAAAAAAAAAATTTTATAATTGTTATTTCTTATTCTTTTTTTGGTGTAACGAATAAATCGTGCAATTTATTATATTGCTAGAAGAGGATACTTCACGCGCTTATGTGTGACGTTACGGCATGGTGTCGAGTATATAAAATCGTACACACAAGGTCGTCGCGTTATCAGTTCACACAGTGAGACTCGAGCCGGCGAGATGTAGCGTTTCTCTCGATCCGTCACCGTGGCAAGTAACGGGAGATGTTAAAGGTGATTATTTTACGAACAATTAACTTGTCTATTAGCACATGCGCTTAATTAACTCTCGAGGCTAATGACTATAAATCTTGTGATTATTTTTAAGCAAGTATTCCGCATAATTTTATTTTCGAATTTTTCGGTCGTCGACGACATGACGAAACGTCGCGTACATGAAATTTCAAATTAAGCATGTAATACATTTAGTCGTAATATATTTAGTTAATGAATGTAACTCAGTCTGTATTTTAATATTTATTGATCGTATATTTGTATCATCATTTGCGATTTGATAAAACCATTTATCATAATTTCAATTATTTGTTACTTAATTATTTTACACTTTATTATTATTGTTTATTGATTTATTTATTATTGTGCTAATTTACGAGAATCGAGTGTCGAATAACAAATACGTATGATATAAGAACGGCTAATAATTAAACTCTAATACCTTTTTCGCATTATTCTTCCATAATAATAGAAAATAGAGTATACATGTTGCGTACGATTAACGTCGAGTGTATCGTGCAAAATGCCGTGATTATCCTATTCCAATGATTAGTACGGAGCATAATTAAATGTGTTTTGCGAGTGTTGTGTTGTACGAGTGCAATGATGAATCTGAAAGGAGGCCTGGAAGGCATCGAGCAATGGCGGGAAGCAACTATGAGATAAATCATTAATTATTATTTTACTTTATTTATTGCATAATTACCATTTATAATTATTTCATGTACAGGCACCAATTACTGCTCTAGATATTAATTATTTTGTGCCTTGCTATAAATTATGTATTTGTAGTTTGACGTAGTTCGATATTGTTTCAACATATCGCAATTCCACTATTGCACATTGTATCTGTAAGAGATATATTATTTGTTATTTTGTTAAAATAATAAATAAATATATATATATATACATATATGATAAATCGTATATTTTTTTATATATATTTACGAGAAATAAACATATATGTATATTATCTATAAAATAAGAATAATTAATTTCATTGTGACTTACTTTCTCTTTCCCATATGGTTTTTAAATAGTTTGGTCTCTCCACATGGTTCCAAGAATAAATGTTATGTAAGTTGATATATATGAGAAAGTAACATTTAGGACTTTTCTTTGATGTGCACTTCAAATATAAAATATTTTACTATCAGATAGTGAGGTTTTAAATAATTTATTTAATAAAGAAAAGCGCTAATAATTAATTACATTTATTTTTAACAAGTCAATTTTTATTCTAGTTTTTTCATCCATTCTTATTTATTGATAAATTGATTTTATATATTTTATATATTTGATTTTATATATTTTATTTAAAAACATTTAATAATACGAAATCCAATTCCAATCCAAATTCTATTTTACGTACCATATATCATATTCTATAGTCGTATATCTTTAATGATATCAAATTTCTCGGAAGTTTAACAGATAATATATAATTATTGAATTTTGTCCATATCTCTTATAAAACTTTTCCGTATCTTTCATGATGAAATTCTTTTTGATATGATTCTACATAACAAATATGAATACATATAACAATTATAAAAGCCTCAATCCAAAGAATGTCGAAATTAAATAGTACCCAATATTGTTATGAGATAAGTCTGATGCAAGCGCTGGAAAATTTAGATCTTTGACAAATATTAGCTCGGACTATGACGGACGATCAACGTTCCTCTCTTTGCGCAACATTACGTCTCGGACGACGACGAAAGATAGAGAACTGTCGATGAAAATATGTACACGCTCAAACGCGCGGCGCTCAAATTTCGGAAGCAGGTGGTTAAAGCGTTTGAACCGGTAAGCGAACCCGGCTTCCTCTCTACCTTCGGGCGCGGTAACCACTCGGTCACGAACGACCGGCACAAAGGCTTCTGGCTTATTCCGCCGAGCGACTGACCGACCATCGTCTTGAAGACGGGTTTCTCACATCGACGATCTTAGCTTCTTCGATTATAGATCAGGTAGAATTGTTGCAGTAAGTCACGAAGGGAGATACGAGCTTTTAATTACGTGATAAATTAATCGATGCAAATTGAGATGTAGAATTAGAGTAGGTATATAAAATCCTTTCCATTTAACAAATAATGCAACCGTGTTTAAATATTATTAATTATTAAATCTGACTTTTTTCTTAGGGTCAATCAGGTATATTAGAATTTTATTTAAATTGCTAAAATCTTGCGATATGTGGCACTATCCGTATTTATTCCGTATTTATATATCTCGATTTGATAATTATTTTACAAATGGTCGCATTCGGAACCGGTTTAAAAATGATACGGATATATTTACATTCGGAATTTGACAAAGAACCGAGGGCGATCATCGCGTTTATTTCGGAAAGCGGTCGAAAGAATTGGGGTTAATTATCCGTTCATAAATCGTAATGGACATTCCAATTGCGCATCTTTATTCAAACTAATTGTGTATGCATAATTATGTAAATTTTTCGTACGGTTCCTTCTTTCGAGCGGTCCCACCTTCCTCCACGAGATCGTGGAGCTCCTTTGTCCCGCAGGCGCGGTCGATTCCAATAATTACGCAAGCAAGAACAAGAGAACAAATGGTGGAGAACGCATCGGCGCGCGCGTCGGCTTTTCCAATCTATCCGTCGGTCGACTGATTGTTATCGGCTTTCGGGAGTTAGGCATTTTGTACGAAGCGCCGGTCCGGTCCCAATTAATGTCCGGTCCAGGGCCAGGACCGGTCAGGACTACTCTCTCTCTCTCTCTCTCTCTCCCGCTCTCGCTTCGTTCGCCGGGTTATTAGTGCGGCCCATTGTCCACGATTGCCGTGGCCGGGACGGTGATCCATAAGCATCGTTGCTGGGAACACGAAGGATGTGCCGCCGCGCCGCGTCCCGCGGGCCCCGGAGGGCTACGTTACACACCGCGAGCGAAGGTCGACTCCCGTTGTGGGCGAGTGTGTAATCCGACGTTACCTGTTTGCCTGCACCGGTATCCGGGCGGTACGCTCTGCGGTCGTGCGTCCGGATGGACGGAGAAACGTATCGAAACGTATTAAGTGTGCAAAACGCGAGGCAGCACAGGATGCTGCGTAATTTCCATCCTCTCGCCGCGTCCACCCGGGGAATCGTCTGCGTGACTCCGGACGATTACGTGCCGTTTCGTACGTTTCGAGGATACGGCGTTATTTTAATCGCCGTGTGTTCGCCGGATGTCGCAAATCGGCGCGTTATTCGACGACGCGCCCTCCGGGACATATCTTTTTCCCCTTTGAGATAAATCGGCACGTCGTCATTATAACGCGCCGATACGTTCGGCGTATCGCCCCTGCCCTGGTCTCCGGTTCCTCGCCACCGTACGCGTTGTCGCCGCCGATGTATAGCAACCTTGTCACGCAGGGGTATTAAATAATTAAATGCATTAACCGGTCGGTCGTGTTTGCGCCAAGTTTGCGCGGTCCTCTGTCTTGTTTGGCGTATCGCTAATATGTCTTGCGTGATCACTATTGATTAATGGACATTGAACGCGTGTTCGGCGGTGTGCCTCAAGTTGATGACTACATATTTTTTTTTTTAGTATGATTACGCTTAGAACGATAAAGAGAGAAATTGTGACATACATAACACTTGAGCAAAAGGAACAAAACTATTTCGCAAAGCCTGTTGACCTTTTATATAAACAAATATCTCACGTATACACGGATAGAAGAATGAATTTGCTGAATTTATATAATGTTAATGGATTATCCTAGTAACAGGACATCACAGGTAGAATCGCGTGAAATTAGTGACGCGCATCGCCAATTCCGCACACGGACGTTACCGCGATTATGTAAGTAGATACGTTGATATTAGAGATCGAAAGTTCCTTGTCGTGGGTCAGTGAGAGAAAAGTCATTGATACCTTTCACCAGCCGTTGACACACTCATTTGAGATGGTCAACGGATGGCGCTTCTTGTGCAAATATTACGTACGCTGCTCGTTCTACGTGATCGGCATAGATACGAGGAATAAGAACGTACTTTTAGTCTCTCGATAATTCACCTTTCATTCAATTCAATTCAATTCAATTCAGTTCAGGATGTAAAAGTTCAAAAATCATTTCTCCAATTTTATTAAATATAAAGGTAGTAACAGTTATATATTTTTTCAACCTTAATAAATTAAAGCAGGACCTCTCTCTGTTAGACTATCTGTATGTAGACTTTTGTATGTTTTGTAGAGAAAATTCCTCTTTTCCCCCCGGGACTACTTTTACCGATATCATCCGCGGGAGTTCATCACTCCTAGAGGTTTCGATAATGTTGCATCAAGGCTGTAATTGCCATTACGCCTTTGTGCTAAGCAAAGAGAACCGAGGTAAGCCTATAGCTCTCTTAATGACTGGTTGTTTAAAAATAAAAACGTGGCGAAGGTCACTGACATCGAAGTGTGACGAATCCGTGAACGCGGCGAACGGCCAACCTTGGATGCTGACAAAGTGTGAGAAAGCAGTTGGAGTTCGTCGATCTCGGAGAATCGCGCGGCTTCGTTAACCCTGAACGAATAACGAGGTGATTGTGACACCTCGAATAGTATGGGGTATGTACCCTGGCCGAAATCTCGGTGAATTCTGACCGGAGGACTGTTTGAGAATAACTAAAGACCCCGTACAAAAATAATGGCTTATTAATCACACTTAATTAGATGGGCAAACAGTTCAGAATTAGCATATAATTAACTAATCATCATCATTTAATAATAAGATTCGCGATTTATGATTTATGATTATTAAGTTAATAGACGTAGATAACATGGGAGATATTAACGATCAACCGTTCAATGTTTTACGAGAGACGTAAATGCGAATTGGTTACATCCGAGGTACGTAACGCAAGCCACGTAATATTTATTCGAAATTAATGAACGCGGCTTTCGTTAAGTTTTCGCGCGGTAGTCGGAAACAGGTGAGCCTGCGTTCCGGCTGACATTGTTGATGTACGCCCTTTGAATCGTGCAATCATTCAAGATTCAATGCCTGTAATTCACAGAGCCGGGACGTGTGAGCGCTTAATGTTAAGCTATGCTAATGGAATGCGTTTCGAGCTTCCTACACTGTCGGCGCGGCGGCAAGGAGAAATATCGCCGCATTATGCGTATATATTTCGCATACTGCGCACCGTGCGCGGGCGCGAATGCAGGTTAAAATCATCGGGGTCGGCTGTCAGGGGGGGGGGAGGCGCGGTTCGCTATGAAAAGTGCTGGTAACCGGCGTCGGAAGATTAACTGCCCATTCGTGATAAATTTAATGACCGCACTTAACCGGACTTCTCGTGTTCATATTTAGTATTGTTACCTATCGAAACGTCATTTTCGCATTTTTATGCAAATCCTATAAATGTCCTGCAAATCGCATTTTTATTTAAACCAAAAAAAAAATGAAATTTGAATATCAAGTCAACAGTGATTGGAGTCAAAAGATCTTCGTGTCCGTCGTCGATAATGTCAGGGTTAACGAACGGAAGTGAATGGTATAATATGCAGGATATTTTCTCCGTTCCTTATGCACAGATCAGTGTAAAATTAATTACATATTGCAGTGGGATTATTGCAAGCGGATTTGTCATGATGGATTGTAAATATGGACCCGAGGCCATAATGACGTTCGATTAGCATTGTTATTACTCGGCGAGTGAAACGCCACGTCTAAGCGTTATAATCGATCAGCGTTGCACAAGGGCTGGCTATTAGTGATAGTCATTATATATATCTGCGTTACCTAAACGCGGTCATCGACCGAGTTCCCCGCAAAGGAACGATGTTGCTAGAGCGCGATCTCTCAATACGCGTGTTTAAATTAGTCCAGTTTAATTATAGCACAGACGAATAGAAGCAGGTGATATATTTACGACGGGAGTTTTCGCAATTGATCTTTATTTGAGTCGATCGCGCGCGGACGCGAGCTTACGTAACGCTTGCACCTACTCTAGATTTGTCAATAATTCGATATATCCGAGTCGCGATCTGCTTTTTGGCGAGCTTTCGGCTTTCGTAATGAGATTACGGGAGCGTTGGCACGTGATCCAAAATTAGGTAACGACTGCATAACCTTTGCGCATATACCGACCGATATAATTTAGAACTGGTACCCGATAGTTTTACTCGCGATGACGAGTCGGGATAATCGGAGAGCCACGACGAGCTTCCAGAACCCGGTGAACGGAGTGGAATAAATCCTCTCCTCGTGGCGGAGCGCGCGCGCGCGCGCGCGATGATCGCCGTACCACCTTGCGCGCGTAATTCCTCACGCGCGAGTCACGGGGGATTAAATCCCCGAGTGATAAACGGCAAAGTTCCCCTCAGTCGCGGCTAACAACAGATTTCGTTAAACCAATCCCTCGACTCTCCATCCCCTCCCCCTCGTTTCCCTTGACCGGAGTGCAATTACAGTGCCGGGCAGCAGCCTCTCTCGCATCCTCCGGCGAGAGCAATCTCGGCGGCACGACCGGTGCTCGGGGCACGACAACCTGAATCGCGGGCCCCCCGATAAAAAGCGAATATCGTTCCATAAATCATTCATTGGCGGTGTATTAGGTGCACACCGCGTGTGCGCGCGCGCGCGCGCTCTCGCGCGGCTCATGCATACGTATGAGAGCGTGCGGACTCTCCCGCTCGATTCTCCTTAACCGGCCCCCGCTTTTTCCGGATCTCGATTTTTCGGTTCGCCGAGTGAAAGTAATGGCCGCATCGTGCGGAATTCCCTCGGGACCACGACGACGGCGACGATGACGGCGGTGGGTAACGCGATATACATTCGCGCTGGTCGATTTGGCCGGGGACCGGCGGACGCGAAAGGACGGCGCGTCTCGTAAACTCCCCTTTCTTAACACGACCGTTTATTTACGCGCCGCGTTATCTCGCGCGAAGGTGAATTTCCATTGCCGCGCGCGGCAGCGCAGGACGAGGCGCGCCGGGACAGCTAAGGGAATTATTTTTAACGCCCGGTTGTGTCGCTCGGACGCGTATTCTACAATATTGCCCCGCATCGACAAAGTAGCAATTTTAGCATCGAGTTACTCGGCCTTAATTTACCGTTCGAAAATCTGTACGGTCAGGTCGTCCACATCACGTTCTTAACCGCTACAAATTGAGCGCGCTTGAACGTTCAAATTGAAACCATCTGTATTTAAACGCGCGCCGCCGCTAGTAGCGTATTCTGTATGCTTAACGCGTTCAACGGCTTGTCCGATTTGAACTTCTTATTAGAGTGAATTCATGGAACGCTGTGACAAATGTCCCTCTTTTTTCTCTTCCTCTCTTTCTGCCGCCCTTCGTGCCTCGTTTGGGAATTCATGATTCGCGCACGTGCAGTCACGCGGGGCTGAGTCTCTTCGACGCGGCGGCAAGCCGCGTATCTCTCCGGAGCCGAAGCCGAAGCCGTAGGGTCGAAGCGATAGTAGGAATAGCTGCTTAGGGATATCGGGCTGCGCGGAGAAGATCTGACTAATCAGGGCCTCATGAGCGATGACGTGCCGGCAAATAGGACAGCGTCGCGTTAACGCAACACGACAGTGATGTAGAACCGGGAAAAATGAGAAGCGACGCGGCTCTCCGGCCTTTTGACTCATCGCCGTGCGAGGAATGTGGATGCGCTTTTACGAAATTTCGTTATTTATAGCCGCGCCGCGGGCCTCTCACACACGTCGCCGTCTTTCCACCGCGGGTACAATGGGGACTTGTAATGGGAGTAACGACCGAAAGCGGGGCGTCACCGTTAACCGCGAACCCATTAGCGCCTAGAATAGAAAAATTGAAACTTCAAACGTCAGGAGGACCCTTTGACCTGTATTTGGAACGCGCTCACCGCGCTAAATGCGGCGTGAAATGGGAGGGAATCCTAACGTAGGATATAAATTCCAGCGATAGGCGATTATTTCTGTTTTAATTAGCTTGGTACATTAATTCGGTAGACTTATTCAGATTGAGCGTTACATCTTCTTTCGTCAGACAAACTGTCTGTATCTCCAAACTAATCTTAATTTCTAATTTTTTTTCATTATATATTGTTCATTATGTATTCATATTTCGGTTTATTCCTTCTTATTTGGCTCTCAGGGGGATTAAAGTAACGCTACCTCGTGTTCATCGGTATATTTCACATGACTTATGTCTCGAATCATAAAGTATTCATCTGAATCTACCTGTCTCGCGCGATGAGGCATGCGTATCCAATAATCCGGAATACGCGTGTATATGTATATACCATATGTATGTCGGACTATTCGATCAAGAAGTCGTAAGAACGTAGCAGATGAAATCGTCAAATCGTAAGCTGTAAAGTGAAAAACGTGAGGAGGATTAAAACGGAGTCGAGAAGCGTTTAAAATGTCAATGTTATTCGACACGACTGAAATCAGCGCGCGTGTCGATTCCTCGCCGCGCTGTTTTCGCGTTTGACAGCGAACCGCGTGCCGTATCTCGGCTCGCGTAATAGCACACGCGTTACGATTCCCGAGATGACTTTCAGCTCGGCAGCGTAACGACGCCCGCGGAGGCCGGCGATACCGTAATAGCGTTTCGTAAGAGTCTTCCGAGTGATACCGGGGTATGAAACGCGCGGACGTGACCGACGTTGTTTCATTAACGTCCTTTCTTTCTCTCACGGCGCGCTGCCGGTTGATATAGTAATTCCCGGGACCCGCCTCGCCCGAGACGCTACTCTGTAGGACGTGGGAGTTGGCCGGAGAACGAGCGTCGTCTCCTCCCTGCACGCGGGTCTACGACTATCCTATCCGCTTGTGGGCCAGTCATGGGTCAGTGCATCTCACTTCCCAGTCACGAATCCGAACGACGGCGTTACGGGCGTGAGGCTTCTCGAAGGGAATTCGCGTTTACGCAGGAAAGAAAGAGCAGGAAGTTCGGTGCGAAGGTACGTCAACTGTCGGGCGCCTCGGGGGGGTTTTTTTTTTCGCAGGAAGACTTTTGTGGAATTCGTAGAAATTAATTATTAATCACTGAACGCTCCCACAAAGGTTTGGCATCGCCGACGAGTCGTCATCGTGATTTTCTGATGAAAAACCCGCTCCGCGTTTGTTTGCGAGTCAGTTTCCATTTTCGACTCCTTTGTCAGGAACAAAAGAGGGAAAATGTGCGGCATTGTGAATCATCCGTTATTCCGACTTTCGGAGATACAGTCCGGTCGCAACGCGGAGCAACAAATAGCAAAGCGGAGTCATGACCGTGAATTTATAATAATACTCGAATCTTTTCCTTTTCTCAGTGTCTCCTAAAGCGGATTGAGTTCCGGAATTATTCCGACACATATTATCGTCGAAATATATGCGACAGATGTAAATTTTTAATATATTCGCTATCCTACGCAAGCTCTATCGACGATGCCGAAGAGATATAGGTATTTCAACCCGGCAAAACCGATCGATGTTGTCAGCTCGAAACGCGCACCACTGCCTTTATACATACCGCTACAAAATAATTGGCGTTGCAGCAGCAGCTGAATTTTTCTCCAGTAGACCAGTAGCCGCCTCGGCTGCGCGCACCGTGCGGTTAGAGCCAATTATAACCATAATCACAGCGAAAACGCATACCGACCGTAGGATCGCCCGTAGCACGCGATATTTCTCGCTAGATCGCGATCGTTGATCATTCGCGCCGTCCGGAGGTGGGGTCCGTTTCGCGAAAAGCCGCCGCGGGACAAGACCGCGGAGACGTTTCCCGTCGAGCTCTCCCGGCTTTCCCGCGGCTCGCCGCGTCCTTGGAAGTGAAAACGCGCGAGTCGCGTGCCAGGTTGAAACTAGTTTGAAATCACGCGTGCTCTGGCGTGATACGTAATAATCACTTTTCGCTCCGTTCGGGACACCGCGCCGTCCCGGGCACCGTAATTACCGCCGGTACTTATGCACGGGCAGCTGTGCGTAATGATAACGAGCCGGTATTATCAATCGCTCGCCCCGCGCTCTCGTTTTCCGCAAGGTCGCCGCGCGCAGGAATAGACACGCAGAGCACCGGGAATAGACACGCCGGTCGAGTGGACCCCGGAGGAAAAGTGCCACTAGGGAGACTCTTGTTCACGGTCGTTGAACCCGCAATTACTCGTAGTTGCGCGCTAAGGATTGTTAGAGTGTCACGCACGCACACACGCACGCGTACGCCGCACGGAATCCATCGAAAATAACGGAAGTGTGCATAAGCAGTAAACGAAAGCTAACGCACGATACGCGACTGTCGTGTCGATAATTTCTCGCGCCGAGAGAACACGGGGTAAGAGCGCGGCGGAGAGTCTCTCGCGCGGCGTGTAGCTTCTTCATTCTCTGCGATACACGTAGGCAGGTACACCGCGTGTACGAATTCCCCCCCCC
>VBVQ01001286.1:0-37523 GCA_011636635.1 Tetramorium simillimum
TTTCATTACTGCTTAACGCCTGTCATAAATCTCCACGGGCGCCCTCTCGCTCTCCCTCTCCC
The DNA here is from genome assembly GCA_011636635.1 of Tetramorium simillimum. Taxonomy (NCBI): domain Eukaryota; kingdom Metazoa; phylum Arthropoda; class Insecta; order Hymenoptera; family Formicidae; genus Tetramorium; species Tetramorium simillimum. Next base: position 63 of record VBVQ01001286.1, read on the forward strand.
TCTCCCCCCGCGCCCATCCTCCAGCTCTTCCACCCGCCACCCTGTCGAGGTTCTCTCCCTTGTTTCACCTCTTCTCCCCCGAAGACTCCACCCTCACTTGCACAACTCCGCATCTCGTCTCTTGCTTTCTCCGGCTCAATTTCTCTGCACTATGTTTCATCGCTTTTATCCTCTGCGCCTTCTTTGTATCTTTTTCCCTCTATTCTACGTTTCCTTCGTCACTTTGATGTTTAAGAAGAGAAAGAGAAAATGGAGAATGCACAGAGTGCCTATTCTGCACTTTTTACGTCACTGTTTGAAAAAAAAGTAATGATGAAAGGGTATCTCTGCAACGCGCGCTACTTCGTTTCTATGCGCCATTTCTTTTTTCATCTTCTCGCTGCCTGTTCTTATGCGCCTTTCTATTGTATCACTCTTTCTAATTCGCCTAAGAAATGAAAGAGGCCACCTAAAGACACAGCCGATACGATGGAAATAGGAAACGGGAAGAAAGAGCGTTACAATACATAAGCACAGATACTTCTCACGCGTTCTCCGTTCTCTATTCTGTTCGCGCTTCTCGCAGTCTTCCTCGACCGCGAGATTGTCGTTAGACGCTTCATTTACTCCCGCTCTGCGAAATTCACCGGTTGCGTCGCTGGGGCTGTGCTGATAAATCACGCAGTCCGCTTTAAACGTTTCTGGCGCGAGGAGCGGCGGCGCGTTTCCTCACTTTTTCATCGGTCCACGACCGGGTTATATCTCTCGCACGTGAGTGCAGTATTTGCCAAGCGGTACGCTCCGGAAAACGGAGCTGAAGAATGCAATACGTCGAGAATAATTACTGCCTGATTTCAAGTTCTCTCTTATCATGTAATATACACAAATTATTGAATTTATATTTCATACGTTAAATCATTAACTTGGAATAATCTTATAATTATATGATTGTTCGATAAATTATTCTTTTGCCAATTATGTTATTATTCTCTATATAATTGCAAGCTGCATTAAGTTCGACGATGATTAGACATATTGCGAATGCTTCTTGGAATAGAGGTCTGTCATTTCGAACAGTGTCAGTGGACAAGAAAAAAATTTGACAGTCCACTGTTGATTTTCTCGCTCGCAGGATCGGAATGAAGATGGCATTGTTCTAGGGCGCCAATGGGTTCCACCGTTGGAGTCGGAGGCGTTGATGAGCCGGCACGGTCCACGGATGTTTTCTACGGTCTCCTTCTCGATTCTCGCGGTCCGCTCATTCTTACTCGTGAAGACAGCGGAATGCGATTCGCCGAGCCCTCGTGCGATCCAACTATAGCAATATGCATCCGCAAAAACTCTGTCATCGTCGCGGGTATTCGCGGTAAGGTTAACGCGTTGGGAAGCCGCCGCCAAACACACATCACTTTTATATCTCGTATTTCTCTTTTGCTGCATCACTTTACAGTCGTATTATTGTTAAATAAATGCAAAATCGTAAAATGCAAAGTATTTCGGTCAATTAAATGAACGTAGAATTTTATGACATTACATTTTTAAATCTTGATGGAAAACGGAAAAAAATATATTTTTTAAATAAAATAATTTCCAAAATAGGTGTTGATTAATGAAGCGTCAAAAATAGTTGAAGTGTAATTCAACATAATTCATCTAATTTAATACAGAATCAATGAAAAAATTATATAGATTTCTATATGACAAAAATAAAATTGCTTAATACGATAATCTTTTCTTTTTGCCCCCCTATTGCATAACTAAACACATATATATATGCGCTTTCTCAAATATTATTAATCTTTTTGTATTGTAATCGTACTAAAATCGAAAGCTGAGTCAGAATTCGGAGATAACCGGAAAGAAAATGAGATTTTATACATTAAAATTTAAGCTGTCCTTGAGGTAATAACGCAAGAATTTAAAATGAAAAAAAAAAAAATCATGACGCAAAGCGGGATTTATGGGAATATCCTGAAGCATTTTTCAACTGCTAAGAAAGCTAGAATCAAGAATATTTTTCCAATGCCGATCCATCGTTGGACCAAGTCCACTTAGGATCCACGAGGTTCACGCGCTTCGGTTCCTCGCGTAAGGCGTGAGTAACGTCGCTAAATCATACACGGTTACGACTGGTAGAGATAACTCGCAGATAAGGAGAAGCAAAGATCATGCCGTGCGCGACCTGGCTCGCGTGTATCAAAGGACTCCATCTGCCCAGAGCCACAAGCTCGCCGTCCAGCCACGGCGTCAATGTCAACGGCCTAATCATGACTAATGGTTCTTCGCTAGCCGGCTTCTCTCTCTTTTTCCTCTCTTTCCCTCCCTTGCTAGACGCATCGACGCTGAACTTCACAACGGTACCGAGGTGCCCGTACACGTAGGTACATAACATATACGCACGTATGAAAGCACGATGTACTCGTGTAATACGCTGCCATAATCGTGCGTGCGGCGGGAAAAGGTGAAAGAATTACAGAAAAAGACGAAGGAGGGAATAGAGAGACAGAAAAGAGAGAAAAAGAGAGAGAGAGAGAGAGAGAGAGAGAGCGCGCTCGGGAAGGGAAAGAGATAGATACTTTGTAAAATCGTTATACCTTGTTTCTTCAGCGGTTAGCCTGGTTTGTATACGCGTACCTTACCTACAGTGACGCTCACAAGAAGCGAAAGCCGATCCCTATCTCGTCATGTTCTCTCTACGCTCGGCGATCCGCGCGATCCGCGGCGGACTGGGGCCGAACAACGGACAAGAACGGGGACGGGGACCAAGGCAGATTTTTGTCCAATTAACATGCACCGCGTTGTGGAATTTTTTGCCGATGTAATCTCTATGTGGCACAGGCCTATATCTCACGATATTACGATTAATGTAATTTGACGTCGGTATTCCGAACGCGATATAGCTCGAGCGCGAGCGCTCTGCGTGCACGCGAAATGCCAGTATATGCGTTCGATCTCTCCCGAAGATTGGTCCATCCCGATCTCGCCTGAAGACAGAAACGACCGCCGCGAATCCCAATCATGTCCGAGTCCCGAGCTGCGTCCGCGCAGATTTCGATCTCTCTCCTCTCAACTGCATAAAGAGCCAGAATTCAGAGTCCCAGTACCGATTGTAAAAAAAACGAGGCGGTTATGCGAAAACCTAACGATGTCGTTAGTTAACAGTTATTATCGTTCGATATCAGCATCTCAAGATAATTATCAAAATTTGCATTCCATTTCATTGAGTGGAAAATGCAACGCATTCGTCGCTTTTTTTTTCCCTTTCCAAAGTACTTTGTTGGATGAAGTCAAAAACCTTTAATACAACAACCATGGGGCGTTAGCTAGTCTTAGAGTCAGCATATCTGGATTCCCTGAAGATCGAATAGTCGCGCTATAGACGATTCGAATGAGGCAGGACGAAGGGCGGAATTGCTTATATAGAGATGGCCGTCCGTGATATAAGATCCAGCGTATCCCGTAGGAAATCCTGGGAACGGATCTATCTTACCCCGAGGGATAGCGTCGTTGCGGAGGAAGAGAAGTGCGCGGGAGGAATTCACCTGTCAGCCTGAATTAAAGGATGGCGGGATCGCGCGCGTGTGAGACCCAGTCGGCTTGATTCCCGCAATTGAGGCGTCTTGCAGACCGCCTGGTTCCCATTTTGAGATGCCGCAGAGAGGATACATTGTCTCGATCTTCGTACAAACCGACTCTCCAAATTCCTATCTTTAGAATGTTTCAAGGAAATTTTCATTAACCGAAATTAAATAGGACACTAACATATTTTACTCAAACAAAATTGATCATATTTGATGAATTTCATTAAAATAGATTTTGCGTGTTTATTTTCTCCGTTGCGAATCTTAATCAAAATCAAAACAATATAAAGTTTTGAAAGTTATTAAATTATAACTTGTATGTATTAAAATATTATTTAATATTTTCTTAAATTTTTCATAATATTTATTTAGGTATATATATTTATGTATCACTGTACAATTTGAATATCAGTTCTTTGCGTAAATGGTATAAAGAGCGGATTTAATGTGTAAAATATTATTAGTGATACTGTCGGACAATCAGAGATTCCCAGGACTGACTCTTTAGTGCAATCCTCTCGTTTTGGCTTCTTTCGCGCGGGATATGCCGCGATGGGCATTTACGCGGCATCGACCGCGAAACGAGTCGTCTCTCAGAAGTCGCCGTGTAAGAATGAAGAAAGGAGCAAAGAAGAAGGCGAAGAAGAAGAAAACGGGGAACGATACCGTCTGAAGACCGTGAAATCCGGATCCACTCTAAGCCCCGTTCAGCCGGCGAAGCGACTCTCGCTTTTCTCTTTCGCTCTCTTCGTCTTCTGAACGCCCAATCCGATAAAAGGAGGATGCGCGAGAAGCGAGAAGAGAAGCGCGTGGCGAATCGCCGCAGTGGTTCGTTCGCCTCGCCGGTTCGTTAACCGTCCAATCGCGGCGGTGCCGGTACAAGAGCGGCGAAGACACCGTCGTGTCGTCCACCGACGAAGATGCCGCAAAAATCTGACGTGACTCGCTTCGGCTGTCCGGCGTCCCGTCCTTGCGTTCCAAGCTGAGAGGAACGCAAATACAAAGACGAGCAACTTTCTACTTGGAAATAGAATTGAGTAGCATTAAGTATACACTCGTGTTTCCTCTTCTATTTTACAGTTACAACATTTTAAGGGAAACGGAGAAATATAATTATTTATTTTGTAAATAATACATTTACAAAATAAAAACACGATCCGGAAGCACAATGCAAAATTTTGCTTACGAAAGCAGCCAATTCGTAAATTATATGTCGAAACGTAAACGCGCGTTGGATTATGCACGATTGTATACATAATAATTATTAATTAATGTTCCGTTAATTATACGTCACAGAAATTCACGGTGCGTAGTCGTTTACTCTTCCGGTGTAATTCGCTAGCGCTAGTCTCTATCGGATGTAATTTATTCGAGGCTCCATTGTTTTGCATCCTTTATTATATCAATTGAAAACGCGCAACGGCGTTTTATTTGATACTTTGTCAGCGCCAGGATAATTAATTTTACAAATGTGCCTAACGAGATTAACGATCTGTGCTACAAGCGCGAGATGAGAATATATATAGATAAAAATAATTATATGTATATGAATAAATGCTATAAAAGCACTATTAAATATGTCCCAAAAAAGAAAACTATTTTATCCGCGTTTTTAACAAGTTCCTTCTGCAAAATAATCAAAAATATTTCACAAGTTGTGTACACGTTGTCGTAATGGAAAAATATATCGCTGAAGAAAACGACTTTCTATTTCTACAATGACACGGTGAAAAGTATACTTTTTCAAACTAAATAAGAGCGAGTTATTTCTTGACGAGAATGCTATTTCCTATGGTCAAAAGGTAGCGCATTTATTGAGATCAGAATCTTGTCCTCCGAAGCGAGCGAGTGCCCAATGCCATAATAGATCGATTGTATCAAAGTGTCACCCCAATGTCCCCATGCCGTAGCCTCCCCGATCGTAGCAAGAATAGAACAAACGCAGTTCCCCCGGCTCGGCTACATCATCGCGTCTACAGATCTCACCGACTCATTCCCCGCGACCACCGAGAAAGTGCTTAATGTAATGTGAATAATATAAAGCGCTGGCCGTTACAATCATTTCCCAGTCTGACCCCGTGCGGTGTGTAGGCAGCGGAGAAAGATAAAGGCGCGGGATAGAAAGGAGGAGGGAAGATAAACAGAGTCGGAATGTACGAAGGCACATCAAGTATTGATGCCACTTCGGGCTGCTACGCGCTGTAAGCACAGGTACGATTCGATACGCAACCTACGCACGCATACGCCCCGATCGCTGCCCCGACCCATAACCACGATAGGGTCTTTAAAGCTGCATTCTATGGCTAGATGTCCAGCACTCTCCTTAATGGGGTGCCACCGATATCCTCCACTCCCGTTCCACACACGCAAACGTCCCGGCATACCGACGAATAAACACACACACCCACAGACATCCGATAGACGGATCGCAAAGATTCCAGGTCCAATCCCACCCTATCTACCTCGCACTCCGTTTCTCATCTTTGTATCCTGAAAACGTTACCTAGACTGCTAGAAGGAATTTAGAGGTCTACCGGGAATCGCACGTGGGTAACGCACCTTAATGGGATTGGCGTTCGCGGAACGATCATTAACGTCGACAGACAAACACGTGGATCGAAAAAGAAAGAGAGAGAGAGAGAGAAAGAGAGAAGGAGATCGCGCGCGCGCGCGCGTGCGCGCGCGAGAGCAACATTTTGTCCTTGGTTTCTGCCATATCCTGATGCACGGAGAACAACGTGGAACCATGCCATAAATCCGCTATGGTGTGCCTCCTGGGACGTCCGCCGACCCCAGCGCTTTCGAAGTTGCGATAATTGCGGACGGTTAAGCGATTATCCAAAGAAGGTCTTACCGGACGTAGTTGAGTGATGATGATGGGGTATCGCGACATCGATCGTGCATCACGATAGCATGCAATAATGAACGCTTGTACGATCGAAAGGTACACGTTTTCGTCAAGATTTCCCTATCAATGATCAACGCCTGCAGCGCGAGAAAATCGCTGTTACATAAATACATTGCGTGTACGTACGTCTTATCCATGTATAACGGCACGAAAGATCGTTAATATGTGGCAAACATAATCCACTGCCATGCCTGACATCTGTGATTAGATTAATCAAGACCGTTATAGCGTCGCTCTGCGCCCGCGTAACGAATTCATCCTAGCACCGCCGAGAGAAAAGTACATATTGTGTTTCGCGTAACAAATGCAATAAAGTTATCTTTAACTCGAAGAAACGACCGTGTGATCCGGGAAGAGAGAAATAAATGGCCCGGATGACTGATAGTACCGGGCTGCGAAATCAGTATAGCAGTCCCAGAATCCAAAACGAAAGCAACCGGGAATTAGCGATGTCCCTGCATCAAAGTTAAGCCTACACGGTCGACTGGGATGGACGTGAGATTACGTCGAGCGACAAGTAGAACCAGAAAGGCTAATGAGTGGCCGAGTTAATACCAGGCTCAGTGCCGTGCCTGCTGTCGCGTGTATGTAGATAGATATACGTACATGTGTGCGTACGCGCGCGCGCGCGCACACACACATACGCATGTGGGCGCGGATACGTACACGAGAGCACGACTTTCTCTCCCCTTTCTCTGTCCGCTCGACGACGAGATCTACGCGTACCGGCCCTCGGTTTAAACCTATGAATGCATATTCAAGATACGAATGTTTTAAATCCAGCCAGGATTATTCGCCGACGAGTAGGTATGCTTCTGGCCTGGAGAACGGGGGAGAGACAGAGGCGAGCTTGCCCGGGTGTATAAAGACGGGCTGTTTTATTATTTTTCATATCGACAAGAGAGGAAGAGAGGAAAAAAGCGGAGAGCACGACGAGAGAGAACAACGGGCGACGGAGGAGAGGGATGGAATGGCCCGGAGGAGGGGGGGAGGGGGGGGAGTGAAGGATTAACGGCGATAAATTTCGCAAAAATAGGGGCTTACGCTGTCGCAGGGCGACAGTCTAATCCCAGTTCCGCGCACTACCCCCCTTACGCAGAGATGGGGGCATAGCTCGACGTAGGATCGTCGCGCGAGAAGCGATGCGCTGCTGGTGGCGATTCCGCCGGAAGTTCCCGCTTGTACTTTTTGCAATTATCTTCCTGGCACTCAAAATTCTTTTTCCTCTTTGAGCCACCGCTTACTCTCGATTTTTCCCGGTATTTACAGAATATTTATACAATTCGACTTGCTCTCGACTTTCTAATGGCTTTAAATAAAAAGTATTCTTACGACTATGCAAATTCACGATGTGTGGATATACGTATTAAGACTTGATCGCGAAACTTCATCGAGTCGCTTGGGTAGTTCTGACGAACAATGCACATCGATCACAAAATCGAACGGAAACGAATCTGTTGCGATTCCATCTATAATCTCACGAGTGGGCGAGAGTACACGTATATATATATATAGATAGAGAGCGGTAAAGAGTACATCGAAGAGGGAAAGGAGTTTCGGCATTCAGCTCCAAGTACAGGACGTACACAACAATAGCCGCGTATCAACATAATTACAGTTCGCCTCGGTTAGCGATGCGCGAGCTCGACGAGAGCCAAGTATTATATTCAAATGCGAGGCGAGGCGGCGCCAGTAAGCAAAGCAAAACTTGCACGGGCAAAAGGGGTTGCCGTGCCCCACGGCCGAATGGCGGAGGTTGAAGGTTGTAAGTTCATCGGGGAGACGTGTAGGAGAACGACGAGAAGGATGAGGACTGAAGGACGAGCGAGAGGACGCAGAAATGTCGCTTCGAGCTAGCTGTCTGGCGAGTCCCAAGAGAGGAAATTACGTCGTCTGGCTTGACCCCTCCGCCACCTTTGCAACGTTTCCTCTTGGTTGAAAGAGAGGCAAGACGAAGAAAGAGGAAGGGCTTGATAACTACATAGTACTGATACCATTCGTTTGACTTTCTAAATACATCGTGAACAATGCAACATCCGTTACATCGGATCGTTTTTTTATATAAAAATTTTTATGTGAGTTTTATTTTTTATATTTTATAACATGCATCAAAAGCCTCTCTCGCTATTTTTTTTTATTTATAAATATTTTGAGTGCGTCAGATTTTATTCAATTTTCACTTTTTATATTCCTGTGTGATGTCTAAAAATTGTCGTAATGACATTTCTTAACACAAATGTAAATGAGAAAGAATAACCGCGGATACGTGAATGGATATACATTGTAAGAGTGACATCGTCGAGCGTGAGAATCCTTTTGTAGGCACGTCGTAAGATCAAGGAACACAGACAGAATAAAAGACGTCTCTGGGGAAAAAGGCAGCAGTGAGCGGAAGAACGGACGATACAAGGGGACCAGGGCAAGCATTGACTTCCCGAAGAAGAAACGAAGGCTCAAGGATTTGTTCAAGCGGAAAACTGCCGGTCGATGTATGCAAACGTCTCCTCCATGTCCTTCGGAGCCGATAGGGTGACAACGGGCGTATCGTGTCGCCCCCGAGAGCCGATTTTCGCGTCGCGAAAGAATTGTCCGACCGCGTGACGCGCGCCCGTCTCTTACGTAGTAGGCATCGCAAAAGCGGAGCGGAACGGATGCAAAACGCGGCAGAAGACAGGTCAAGCTTGTGGACCTTGACCCACGACACGTCAAGGACGGGCGAGTGATACCGGAAGCAGGTGGATAATAGCCGGTCCAGGGGTGCCAAGGGGACAATAGATGTCAGCCGGCACGCAGCGGCACCACAGCGGGACCGAGATAGCAGATCTAAGTGGGCCATGCCGCGCTACGGTTATGGCGGCATAAAACGCTCCGATAGTACCGGAGGGGGCGGCGCGCAGGCACAGCCAGCCGCGCGACGGGTCGTGCGGTAGTCAAGTTGAGTGCCGGAGAGAGAGCCCCTTTACGGCCGAAAAAACTGCCGCTATGATTGTCTATGCAAATTGTTTAAGATATCCGGGGTGAAGGCAGTTCCGCGTCTTTTGCGGCCGTCGTTTCGCGAAAACCGGCATGTCGGAGACTACTGTTGGCAGTGGCGCTCAGCTGATCTTGCGTCTACAAAGTTTGTCCGAAATCTAACAATACGGCCCGCAACATTCTTTTAACACAGTGCATATAATATTCTAGAACGAGGTACACGGTAACTTTTATAATATTTAGTGACGCGCGACAATGTCTTATCTGACGGAAATAATTTATAATCGCACACTGTCGGCTATTTCTTTGAGCGGACAAACACATAGAAATAAGATCTGTATACGAGGTACCTGCTAGCTTTATCGCGTCATAAAGTATTAGACGTACGTCCTGTATTGCATCATACCTTGATGGCGATATGGATGAATTAAAGATCATATCAAGATATATTGCTGTGCCGGCGTGCGAGCAGCAAATGAAGCGCGTTTCATTATCGATCTCGATGGAAAGATGTTAACGTTTCGGTCTGTAAGACTCTACCGCATGCAGGTAATGGCATTGCTGGTTTTGTGGTTTGCAGCACGCTGGCCTTACCTATCTTAGATAGCTTATTGATTGCCTCGACTGTTCTCCGTTCTCCATTACAACAATGCAGAAACTGCAGAGACAATATGTATCTACTCTTGTATGCCAAGTGTATCTTTGAAATTTATTCACTTTGTGAATAATGTTGATAATTCACATTTTTAACATTATGTTCATTCGAGCTGTAATATTGTTACAGCTCGAATAATATAATCATAACTGTCATTTTACTTTGTAAAAATATTTTCAATTATAAATTTCATATTTTATTTTATAATATAATAATATATTTTCTTGTAGAAATTTAAATAATTTTTCAATGTAAAAGTGTGATATATATATATATATATAAAATACATATTCATAAAATCGAATTAGATTCATTACTTCATATTTTTTCAATTTATATTAATACGCGTCTTCAATGAATATTTGCTTAAGAAAAATGATTATGGACAACATTCAATGAAACAAAGTGCCATAAAATAGCGAGCTGGCAAATGTAATTTCATAGAATGTTTTCACTGATACAAGAAGTAAGACTAATACGGTATACGAACGAAGTTATAGTCGACAAGCGAAGGGATAGTGGGACAACAAAGATAATAAAACAGTGGGATAAAATGGAGATAGAAAATTGAAAAACAAAAGGAACAACCAAGTGGAAGAAGCAAAGTCGCAGGAAACTGCAAACTAGACGAATATGTCTCCCGAGTAAATTAAAATGGATTATATACATATATGTGGATTCTACCTTTAATCTTATTTCTCTCTTCTATTTCTCTGAATTTTCCAATTTGCTTGCGACGTTTACGTCTCCTAATTAATAATATTTATTATGTTGAATTCGGAATATAGAAGTTAAAAATTTAAAATATTAAAAAATTGATGAACAATTATATTCATAGTTAGATAAAAGATTTAATAATGTAAAAATTTTAATTAAAATCATTTGTCATAAAACATTTATTTAACGATTAATATAACATTAATTCATATTATTTTCAATACGTAATAATATTATATTCAATGGATAATAACTTATCCAAATATGATATCGAAATCTTATGCACCATTTCTTTATCAAATATTAAAAATAACCAAATTAAAATGTGTGACACGTTTTCGTACATTCGAGTACTGCGATTTAAATTCCAAATTAACCCAATAGCAAAAATTTAAATTTCTTTTATCAGCAACAAGACATGTTATAAATTCTACAGCCAGAGCTATACTATATAACATCGAAAGTATATGTGGGAAGGAACAACGAGGGGAGAAGTACTAGGTCGGTAGCCACAATTCTGGAAAGCCCAACTCGGCCGCCCGAGGAAGGTCGGGACACGGAGTCGACCATGATGTATGCTCCTCTTCCGTCTAATTAAACTTAGGGAGGGTCGCAGAGTTGGTTGGTGCGCCGGTTGTACGGACGGACGTATGTACGGTAGGACTGACAGCGAGGGGAGGTCGGTGGATGGCTTTCAAAATGACAACCGGAGAGAGCAAGAGCAAGAGCGAAAGCGAGAGAGAGAGAGAGAGGGAGGGAGAGGATCCGAATGGGTATTACCAAGTGAGAGAAGGACAGGAGAAAGATCCGTGTCTCTTCTCGCGAACGCATGAAACGGTACTTATAACGAGAGTGGGATCACCATCGACTTCCTCTCGGGAGACTCGATGCACTTAACTTCTATTACATTATTCATACGCGGCGATAAACAATCCGCTGAAAAAAGAAGACAGCAACCACGCCGGACGTTCGTGCCGTACGAAACTTTTATCGAGCATTGGCAAGCGTCGCGATTTTCGAAAATATCGCCGAGTCAGCGTAACGCAGCAAAACATGCGAGCTCGTGTGGGGATCTGCGCCAACGAATACATAAACTTGCTTTTAGGAAATTCCATTAATCTCCAGTTGCACTCCGGCGCCGTATACACGAAGTCCGTTTTGTGCGATACATCGATTGTTTGAACCGTACTCTATTTTCTCTTTTCTTATATATATACTTATTCGTCACAGTATAATAACAAACATTAGTTTCTCTCTTTTATTAAAAGTATTTGATACCAGTACGTAATTAGAAGAACTCGATTTTTCACTGCGACTTATCCTCAAGATCAATTTGTATAAATTAAAATTCCAGACTTACTTGGAGTATGAATATTAGTATTTAATTTTCTCGACAACTCGCATCTGCATTCTCATGCAAGTTGCTTAATATAGCCGACTAATAATTGCTAGTGCGCTCATGCGCGCACTAAACATGTGGATATACTAATAAAAAATAAAAAGGTATATAATGTAAAAGAAAATTAAGAAATAATATTAATAACTACTTCAATACTACAGATAAGCTAAATTGAAAACGATTACGCTCAGTCAACTGTGTAATTTTTTTTTCTAAAAAAAAACTGCACATTATAAAATATTAATATTAAATGCTGCATTTAAACGTGGTCACTTGTCCCTATTCGTTCCACTCAAATCTCCAATTCATATCAAAGTATTGAATAGACGAGAGATCACTATCTATATTGCAATTCTGTCCCTCTCTGCTTGCAATGTATCTTTCTGTATAATCCTGGTATCGAAATTATATTGCAAATCATTATTATAATTTCCTACGTCTTCTTCTAATCCCCTTCTCGCAATTTTATTCCGATATTTATCTTTCTTCATCCTTCCTTTGCTTCATCTCTCCGTTATATACACTTATCACGTTTTAACGCAACGCTCGCCATGCTATTCGGTATTCGCTTTTCCATTGAGCGCTACTTATTTCCCTCTGTCGGTCCCTCTCCATCTATCTAAACTATGTATATACATAAACTATGTCTATTCAAGCGTACCGTGGTGCGCTCGGCTGCTTCCCGTCTACCGTGTCAATGCAGACTAGCTGCTACGAAACGGGATAGACCATTGGCGCGCCCCAACAAATTCCTTGGCGCGAGATGTCGCGATTCCGAATGTTTAACCAGCTAAGCTAAACGATGGCAGCCGATGGCTGAACACGACCTGGAATTCCCGACGGCGATGTTTCTATACGATGAAAACGGAATGAGCGACGATCGGCATATTCGCATTCGACACAATGAATTTATGGCGGATACCTTCGACTTGCTTCGACCCGCAAACATCGTCGAGGAACTTCGTAGGGTGTCATAATTTTCCGGTTATCGAGTTGTTGGTGTACGCTATAGTTGATGTCGCGTGATATATACTTAATTCGCGCCAGAATTGCAGGTCATCAACTTCTCGAAATTGTTAAAATATGCGCATCGTCGATGCGGAGAAAAGCACAGGAAATTAGAATATTACAGGGAAATTGTAAGATCATAATTTGTCCGATGAAAAAAGATGAAATGTTGGAAGAAGCGCTTAAAGACCTTGGCACTCGAGTAAATACACGAGTTCGTGTTCGTGCCAGTTACTCTTTTAAGGTATAATATGTATCCAGTGCATCCTCCCTTCCTCCCCCCTCGAATGAATTCCGGGACGCAATATAGTCGCTTAATCGCTCGTAATAACGCCGAGACGAATGCGGCGCTTCCCGAGACGACTGTCGCGAAAAACCTCTGTAATTTCTGGCGGATGGCATCGCATAATCGCCCGCGGACGAATTTCATGTATCTTGGATACGGTGTTCTTTCATCATTTGTAACAAACATATTTCTATCTTTTTATGATAATCCAATAAATGTGCAAAATGCAGAAAAATATTCGTATTTTATTACGCGAGATTTAATTGCGTAATTAAAATTTTAACGATACTAAATTACTGAATGAAATTATATTTTCGCATGAATAATTTGGAGCGCGTTATGTATTATGTAAGATTAACATTGAAACGAAAATTTAGCTATATTGATAGACACGTATAAGTATTTAAACCGCGAAGCACATCAAGAATTAGCGCATACGTCGAACTAAAATTCTCCCAACACACATCGAAACAAACTTTCGAACAGAACGAATCGACAGACATCGAAACTCAGTCGTCGAGGGATGGCACATCGAGTCCCGATGCATCGTCGCTTTACATTAAAATCCTTTTAACTTGGGCGCCGCGTATGAGGTCGTTAACATTCGCGAGAGCTCTCGACGACGCGATTAACCAAGAAGCAAGAGGAGCGTCGACCGCGGGCTCGTCTTTCTACGAGCGAGTGCGGTATCGTCATCCTGCAAACAGCGTATATGCATTAAACCATGAACCCACTATCCCCGACGTCATATCCAATACACGTTGTTAGGGGGTTGCTGAAGCCGCGATACAGTACAGGGAAACGGGGAGTGGGGACAGGGGAGGACGGTAGGTGGCTGCAGGGTGATTTCGAGGGTAGCTGCCAACCTCCCCCAGTGCGGTAATGGCATTAACCGAGCTGCAATATGATTACCGCTCTCGCAAGGTAACCTGATCACACCCGAAATCTATGGGGTGTCCGGAATATGAGAGAGTGAGAAAGAGCAAGAGAGAGAGAGAGAGAGAAACTTGTGCAGTGAGGAACAATGTATTGCGCTTGGAATAGCCGAGCACAACGTTACGCAACTGCGGCGGTTGCAGCCGACGCCGAGGTTCGGCTGGCGTTCTCCCCCTTAATCGCGTTGCGCTTTTTGCGGCTCAGATTACCCGTGAATCATTAGATACTCGGGCCCCAGTAGAATCGAAAGCCACCACTACCATCGGGCTACGGATCGTTCCTTATCTCGGCATTACGAGATTAGTCTCCCGTCGTTTCTCTTTCTCCTATTTTTTTTTAACCGTCCCTCTCCGTTCGACGAAATATGCCTTTTTTTTTGTTAATTTCTCGTAGATTTCAACAGCGACACAAAGTGCCGAGAGACACAAAAGCATAACAAGACTTACGAGTCACTATTCATAATAAAAGCAATTTTTAGATGTAATAAATGCATAACTTACTATTTGCATTTTTTCAAAATATTTCAAAAATTTTAGTGGCTACAAACAAATATGCCAACGATGGTTTTCTCCTTATTTAAATAATACATGTGCGAAAAGGAAACATTCGCGAAAAGAAACGACAAGTAATACTCTGCGACGGTAACATCGTCCTGCTTAATATCTTTCGGAAACAGAGAACGAAAACGTCGTCAACGTGCTATATGAAAAAGAAGGTACTTACCGTAAGATGTTGAAAGAGCCACGCCCTGAGGATGTTCGTCGCAACTTTAGGAAAGATACCCCGTTTCTTTTGGTTTTTCTTTCCCGTGGAATCGTCGTCTTCCTCTCCCGTGCCCTCGCCGCTACCGATACTCGCGTTACTCGCGTCACCTGCAACAGTAAGAAGAGAGCCAAGGTCATCACGTGCCGTCTCAGTAATTAATGCAAATCTATGGCAATTTCCTGATCCCTTATTTCACGTCTATTTGTTGATATATTCTCACATATTAAAACCGTTTTACATAACTTTAATATTAATGAAATATACGTCGGATCAATTGGTCTGATTGTTTAAAATATAATAAACAAAAAGAAATCAATTTTGATTCGCGATTAAATCGCGAGATATCTCGCACGTCGAAGCACAATTCCCGACGCGTTTAAACTGCGCTCCGATTTTCGGTCCATACCCTGGTGGGCGATAACTACCTCGACCCTAGGGCTGGTTCCCATGCATACAAACACCATTAAGCCACCCGCAATCACCCGGCCCCCTTCGACCCGGAGAACCCCGTACACACGCTTCGTTCTCGGCTCAACCACGTACCCCTGCCCCTCTTCTCCATCCCATTTCGCCTCTTCTCCACCCGCGTGCATTAATTCTCCGTCATTTATCAATCTTAGCTTTTTAATTGCACAGTCACTGGGGACTCAAAAAGCGGGACAGTAATGAGAGATATTAAGACGCTTTTGGTTATGCTTTCCAGAAGCTCTACTGTCATATTTTCATATTACCAAACAAGCTATTATACATCGTATAAAGCGAACGGGCTGCATATTTTTATTTACTATATATTGTAAAACGTATATTTCTTATATATCGATTTTTTTCATTTTTATAATTAGACGTATCTTAAAAAATTAAGGATATATCGTAAATTTTTATCTCGCAAAATGCAATATTTCCCATTATAATTGTGATAATATGACTAGAGTGACCGTTACGGTGACATACGTTTGAAGGTGATTATGGAATAAAATGCAATTTCGTCGGAATTCTCGTGATGTTCCGGCGAATCAATCTCCCGACGAGCCTGGATGCCGGAAGTTCGAGGTTCCTTTTATTCTTTCTCCTTGCAATCAGCCAGAAAGGAGAGTAGAGAAGGCTACTTACGCCAGCGGATTATAAATGACCGAGCCTTATCGTAATGCCCAAGGCCCCGATTCCCAAGGTTCTATCGTAACAGAGAGATCAGGGTGAGCCCGGCGCTCCCAGGGGGTTCACGATGACAGGTCGCCCGGGGGCGCTGCCAACCCACCCCTCTCGCTCGCCAAAGAACGGTCTCGTGCCCGAGATTAACTTTGAATTCGTCGAGCGGACCGTCATCGGACAAGGGGAGGACGACGGCGGGCAGGCAAAACGAAAAATTTGTCCGTCGTAAGAGCGGACGGACCGGAACGACGGGAGATCGATGGAAATTGGTGCCACGTACGACGTATTCTCGCATGTGCCGCTTTCTTGAAACGCTCCGAGGGAGAGAAAACGAGAAAAGGCGCCTCGGCTCTGCGATTCGATGTGATGGATATTTATCGTGTCGTGACGCGATTCGTTCCGATGAGCCGACAAATTCTACGAAACGCAATTTTCCAGGAAAATCAGTTATCGACAAAATTTTTATGTCGCATAAAAAAATGTATAACTGTAATTTGTAATTATTGGAAAAAAACACATTTTATAGTGTATACGAAGTATCTCGGAAATATTGAAAATAAGCGATGATTCAGCGACGTTAAGATGCCAAGCTACAGTGTTATGAATCCAATTGATTAGTTTCACAAGAATTGGTGATTCTGACGGCCATTTTTTTCTCATTGACCAAGTTTGTTTAGAGCATTAGATCCATCGGCAGCGGTCGTTTCGCATCGCACACGACAAAAACGACGTTAGACGCCTCACCCTCTCTTCGGCTCAGAAGCCCGTTAATGGCGTGTCCGCAAAGTCGAATAGGGCGGCCTGCGACCTCATAGAACCGGCGGGTGGCTAGCGAAATAACGGAATGGCTAACGGGAACGTCCCTCTGATTGCAGTTAATTTACTCGCTGAATCGGGTTAATGTAGCGTACCGGTCGTACCGTGCTGTGCCGTGCGGCACCGTACGGCGACGACCTATCGGTGTCCCGGCAAAGAAAATGGTTTCCTTCGTTGGAGTATTGTACAACACGCTCGGCAATTCAAGCTGAATTCTTTTTAATCGCACACGCACAATAATTGCTAGCACGATTAATTCATTTTCATAATGACAAATACAGAATTTTAATACAATCAATCGATTTCTATCTTAAAAGAATTAAATGAGTAAAGAATTACAGAAAAATTACGTAATTGAAATAAATTCCATATATGCGAAACGCTTGAAAGTATTAAAATTTATCTCTAGCACACATACACACGTAAGAGATGCAAAACCGCATTAGAAAAATATTGCGTTATGATCGCGATAATTCATTCAAAATGTATAATGTGGTTTTCCATGACAGGTCGTTAAAATCTTATTTGACTTTAGATACTCTCCGATACATTGATGTACATATGTAATCCAGCTACACTGGTATTTCACGCACGATCATCCGCCCACAAGCTGTCATCGATAATGTAATGTCGTTTCTCGTCGTTGCAATCGAGCGCGCGTCATGAGATCAGGATCATGATCGACAACCCACGCTGAGGACGTCCGTCCTAGTAAGCTTGTTCACGAACCTCGTGTAGATAGAATTTAGCAATATCCTTATTTTTAAGTAAGATTTTAAACATTTTTAAAGCTTCAGTTAATGCTTCGCTAAAACTGAAGTAAATTTCTTCATCCGTCATTTATTTAATACCTTCAGGAAATTACTTTTAAAATTTACTTTCACTTTTCGCAATGAGAAACTATCATTTTCAATCGTCATCCTAGTTTATGATGTCTATTAAAAAACATAATTATTTATAAGAAATTTCTTGACAAGTAAGAATGGAATTTCGATCATGAAATTAACAAGTGACAAGTAAAAAGGACGTTTTGAAAATGCAATGCAGTTGACAATGTGTAAATTAATGTTACGTTGATTTTTAATAATTAAGGGTGCATAATATACATGTTCGAATTCTGCCTTGACCCACCTTGAACAATACGGAAACAATTAAATCAAAACGATCTCACGTTCTCCGAGCGAGAAACAAGTGAATAATTTCAAAATTTTGATAATCTAAAAATAGTGTGATTTTCCAGGAGAAAATCCAAGTTCACACGGATATAACATTAACTTACACATTGTCAACGTTATATTCTCAAAGCCTTTTTTTACTTGTCGTTTATTAATAATTATTTATATATATTTGTATCATACATACACGCGCTTTACATTCACTCTATAAATTGAGCGGCTCATTTCGCTTACGACGATTGTATATTCAATCTAAGTATACAACGTGGCACAAAAATCTGCCGGTAAATACATACACGTGAGTACGTTCATTCACACGTGTGCCCTGTACGATACGTTTACGAGGACGCTCTTGGCGGCGGACGTCAATGACGACGGCGGCAATGGGGGTAGAAGCCATATCGTCTGCGTGTTGATTTACGCGGCGTACCGCGCATTTTTACTACCATGTTATAGAGATTTAAGTGCGGCCAATTATATGTTTATGCCATCCCCATGCCCGTGCTTGCTCTCTCTCTCTCTCTCTCTCTCTCTCTCTCTCTCTCTCTCTCGCTCTCTTTCTTTCGCTCGCCCGCTAGCTCTTCATCCAATAGCGTTTCCGACCAGCGGCGTGCCCGGTTTCTTTCTCTCGACCTGTCGCAGTTATACTTAGCGAATGGAGAATGGGTGAAACCTCACATGCCGACGATAATCTATTTCGAGAGAGTCAATCTTTATCGCGCACGCTATTCTCAAAATTAGAAATACGACTTTTCGTTGGAAATATATCGCGATGACAGTGGCAATCAGTCCTATCTTGTTTCAAACAGAAATATTAACTCGAAAAAAAGAGATGAAATATGCACAATCGAATTTATAGCCATCGCTGGATTTATCGAGTTCATTTATGCAATCTATATTTTCTTATGTTAATTTATAATGCTAATTTATGAATGTATTATAAAATTACATAATTCATTAAATTCCAAAATGTTTGGAATCTCGAGGAAATCGATACCGATGATCACATTGAGATAGAACGTCAAGTCGAGAACATCTTCCTCGAAGACGAGCCCGCAGCCTCTATTTAGGATGGCCGCGCAAACTGTCGAAATAACCAGCACATATGGCCGCCAAAAATAAACTGCTCCTTATTCCCATCCCGTCGAAACGAGGATCGCACTCGTCTCTTTCTCTCTCTCTCTCCTTCCTCCCTCTCTTTTCTACCCCTCCCTCCCGTCCTCTCCTCTCGCTTTCTTGTCTTTTCGTTCTCGCCTTTCCTTTTCACACCCTTCCTCATTCACTGCTTCTTCCAACTACGCGAATCCGCTTCGAAACTCCTCTTCGCGCGGCATACGACTTTTAGATGCGAGCTCGAAAGTGCGCGACCCTCCGGCAGGAACGTGTAGGTAGAGAACGTGCGTACCGGATACTAAGACATTTATTTGTTGTCGCGTCGACTGTGCCACGTGCGTAAAAAAGATCGTCGGGCGAAGGGCGAGGAAAAAAAAAAACGAGAAAAAGGTGGGACATCGTATACGCCTCTTCGAGTATCGCGTTTCGCGGTCACGAAGACGGCGCGCCATAATCATAGCTTCAGGCTTTACGACGCTGAAGCGAAATTTTGTAGGCTACGAGATAACATCGACAAGATTATCGAACGCTCTCGAAAAAAAAAAAAAGGAGCGATATCAGCTCGCTCGGTAGGAGACGAAGCGCTACATTCTTCGTCCTTTCGGCGGCAAAGTGCCGTCAGCTCGTTTTACGCCTCTGAAAATCGCGAGAAAGGTCGTTGCACCAAAACACGCCGGCTCTTCTGGCTCGAGTTGATCCGAGAGTTCCGCGGCACACAGCCGCGAGGAGAGTGTAAGTCTCTTCCACGATTCTCAGACTATTTTTAACGATGAAATGTGGCTCGCTGGTGTTCCTTGCCGCGTCATGTCGCGCACGCGAGAGGATCGTCGCGGACGATTTCACGGAGCGCACGTACCCGCGCATCTGCGTGACGCATACGGGAGCGCCGCTTAATCCGGGAATCTGCTTAACCGGGAGATTAATCGGTGATTGTGGGAGAGATGAGGCGCGATGGGGAACTCTCTCTCTCTCTCTCAGAGACGATGGCGGCGGCGCCGGCAAGGAGATGGTTGCGCATCTCGCGAGGCTGGTCGGTGTGAAGCACACTTTGTGAAGTTTATCTTATAAATGAGCCGCGCGACGCACATAATTTAATGCGTCGCTTTTGCGCAAATTTTGAATCGTATGAACATTGACAAGCAATTTAGGATAAAGTTGGCACATTTTTCATCTCAATATTTACTTTGTTATTATATCTCCTATCTATAAAAAAAATTAACGAGCTAAATTACACCAATGCATATTAACACTTTTTCACCGATTGGCAATAAACTTAATCTCTTAGCGAAATCAGTCCTGCGTAAATTTATGATAAGCTCTTGCATTCATTAAAATTACCGCTAACGCGTCGTAACTTTTATAAAAGCAGATTCATCAATTTATATGGGATAAAAAGAAATTTAGCGTCTCTTGAATTTCTATAATCTCAATGAGGCACGACATGTCGGCGTATTGCGGAACGAAGAGGGAAGCGACCGAAATATCTACCTATCGCTACGAACCGGGAATATGAGACGAAGGGACGAAGAAACGGCCAGAGATGTTGGAGTTATGCGGATTAACGGATGGAATGTCGGTCTCTCCGTCGTTTGGCTCTCCGTCTAAAAGCATCGCCTTTCGTCCCGCTCACTTCAGATATTATTGTTATGATAGAGTTCGGAGTTTCAGGAATGTCGCTCAAAGACTTGGTGAAACGTGAGGGCGGCGGTCTCAGATTTTAATTCTCTCGATCGTTTGTACCGAGACAAGCAAAGAATCGCGCAGGCGACGAAAATGTTCGATATAGAAGCAATCATTTCGTTGCTCGGCGTCGTTTGTCAACGACTGCCGCCAGAGGCTTTTCCCGATTTATCTGACGAAGCAAAATATAATCTCGTTAAAAACGGCACAGACGGAAAAAGAACTTGATCGAGAATGAAATTTCCCTTCGTACGATGCTCGTAACCGCGGACGTTCTCTTTACCATCGAGATTCATTCTCGTTTCGTCGATCTCCGCGAGAAAAATACGAAGCGCGAGCCGAGTCACCAAAGCTCTGTGGGTGAGAGAAGCTAGCGCGCGCTGCGGGATTATGACGATAAATAAAGCGTCAGGTAGAAAAGAGAGGAGAGGCCGTGGCGAATAAAGGGAAAAAGAAATGGGCGAATGGAGGAGTAAATACGAGCGAGCGGATCTCGCGGCACCCGCGCGCGAGAGCGAAAGAACGAGCGCGGTTGATTGAGACATCGGTGGAGCAACTGTGACAGTTATCTGATTCATGGATATGCCGAGTGTATTTTATGCCGTACGACCTATGAATACAGATCGATCGGACAGCGTGGCGCGACCGTAGCGAAGGAAATCATAGCTGCGCCTTCGCGCGTATATGGCTGTATCAATTACGTGTATCGAGGAGTCGCGCGACACATAACCGAAGAAGCAGCTATACGACGAGGGCCGACTAGGACCGAGGAAGGGAACAACGCATTGGGATTCATCGTACGTGCCCCAGCTACCGGTTTCGCGAGGATCCGCGCGCGGCACTCCACGCCGCGGCGGCTCGATAACAATCTACGTGATAAATCGCCGATTTGTATCCGCGGTTACCGAGCGTCCGCATTAATTCACGGACGCCTTTTTCAGGGACCGACGGGAAAACATAAGTAGACGCTCGTCGGATTTATGGGCGAATGGACAGCGAAAGATAAACTGTCACGAGGATTACGGAATGCGCGAGGGACATGGAGGAGAGCAGAATTTTGGCACGGCGCGCTGATAGTGACAGGTGCTGGATGTCATTACACCTACACGCTATATCTTTTTGTAACACTTCATGTTTGTTCTGTCGGCCAAACGTAGCTTCGGCAAGTAATATTTTTAGTGCTGCAAATAAATAACAAAAATTCAATCGTCCTTTTTATGTTTTAACATTTTTATATCGCTCTCGCGCAGCTGCATTAATCAAAAGTGGAGAGGGGAAATATGCCCCGTGGATACTGCGAGAAGCGCAGACAAATAGATAAAGTCGCGATATCTCCAGGGCAACGTTGCCAACGGAGCACGTACGAAGATTGTACTAATTAATGCCACGGGACCGTGCTGCGGCTTCGGTGATGTGCTGTTACTAGCAACGGTGCTGTTACTGTGATAATTACCGGTAGGACGTGAGACTCCGTCTTAATTTGGTCTACCGGAAATTATTAACGCGCAACGTCATACGCGATGACCAAAATAGTCGCCGTTGTATAGCAAAAATCAAAATGAGATTATTCTTCTTTCCTCTGATTGAATTATCTTCAAGATTGAAATATAAACGAACGATCCAACTGAGAAAGTAAGCAAACTATTAGATGGAACTTCATACAAAATGCAAGATTAATCTTTCATTTACTTATTCATCGCTATCATTACTTGCCGAGGATTCTAACAATCTATTCAATTCCCCTATTACGTTTGATATATTATTCACACACAGATATAATCGCATTCACACGAAATTATGTTACATAGTAACACGCTCCTATCATCGTGATCCTACAAGCTTCTAATATCCTTTAATTCATTTATAAAATTTTTCGTAAAATCATTGTCGACGACTGAACTTTCAAATCATGTTCATACGCGATCTTAATGGCAAACGGATAAAGTGTCGCCACGTGCTTTACAGTTCCACATTCTCTTACAAAGTAGTATTCTCAGCTTCCTGTTGATGCGAACGACGGGCTATGCAATTAACAGGTAATTCGCGCTCGAGATTCCGGAATCCTCCGTAATACTCATGTTTACGTAAACTTCCGCGCGGTCCCCTTGAGCGATCGTTCGGTAAGCACGTTATCTCGGAGAAGAGGCCGCAGTAAAATCGTTCGACCAGCTGTAACCCACGCAAATAAAAGCGCTAATGGAAACGTGCCGTCGGTGGATGCACCGTCGACGGCATTCCCGACGCTCGACGCGTGTCCTCGTCGTCTTCGTCTTCGCCGTCGTGGCCGTCGTCGCCTTCGTCTCTGTTGACAAGCGCGGATAGCTTTCGGGACATGTGACGAGCACGTGTCCCGAACGAGAACATATCGGCTTTCGTCCTGGGATTAGTAAGCCACGGCGGAGATCTCCTCGCGCCAGCGAACTTGACTGCGGCGCCCGAGTTTTACTTTTTGTCACCATGTGCGGCGTCCCGACGCCGTTTAAACTTCTCGTCATGCGCCGCGATGCGTTAACGCTCGTTTATTTCCATATCTCTGCCTCTTTCCCTCGCTACTCAAATGATAATTATAAACCGATCGGATCTATCCGGTCGATGAACTCTTTCTCGGATAAAACTCTTGACGTAATATATAGGATCCAAGTAAAAATATCATAATAATTATTTTATATATTAATTACGTAATTGCGTTTTAATATTTCTAATTTTTAACGTGAGTTTTAATACTCGAATTTTTATTTCAAATTTGTCGATACTTCATCCAAACGATTTGATATACGTGATTGTCTGTTAAATTGTCAACTTGGCAATCAGTTGATTCGAGCTCTAACACGTATTATATATTTGCGCATACAGCGCATGCAAAGAGACATAAACCAATTTCTGCTTGGTCGAGAGAAATGAGCACCGGTGGCCAGTAATGAGCCAGAAAACTGGCGACAGCTTCGCTATGCACTCTATATTCTATTCCAACGAGATGGGGCTGCGATATTGTGCTATGTTTGTCCGACGACGTGCATGTACACGCACATACACATAATCATGCGCGCGCTTTAAAGCGAATGGGTGTACGTGTGTGTAGTGCGCATGAAGGCCTATAACTCACGCGACTGGCCCGCAGGCTCGTCTTGTTAGCGCCCCGCAGAAACCGAACTGAGATTCTCCTAACTATAATACGGTCTCCTCCAGCGATATACACAGGGTGCCGAAGGATCGAGGTGGATTCGATGCAAGGTAGGAAAGGTAGCGGAGGAAAGGGTGGAAATCGGCGATGGAAAGAGCACGGGGATAGTGCCAGACGATGTAAAGGATTCGAGAATGGAGAAGAGGAGAAGAACGGAGAACACAGCTCGGCGCGCAGCGAGAAGGAGAAGGAAAGAGAAGAAATATAAACCCTCCCTCCGATCTTCATCCTCCACCAACGCGCATAAATGCATAGCTATCTCCGGATGCATCTTCACCGGCGGAACGACCGAACGAAAAGAGCACGTTATCGGTACTCCGACCTGATAAATCCCCCGAAAGAATAATGAGTCGACATTATTCATGCCGGCCCGTCAGCGTCGCTCGACCGGTCCGCTCTCTCTCTCTCTTTCTCTCTTCGCTCGTCCATTTTACCGAAGGCAACGTTTCGGCACTTCGCCATTACGATCCCCGAAAACGAGCGCGGGAGAGAGATCCGCTCGTAGAATCGACCGGACGATATTAGGACAGCGCTTAGCTGGATCAACTGGAATTCGTTTGGGGCACGGACGGAGGGATCGGGCGACTGGTTCGTTTGATCGATAGCGCGCTCTGACTTTTGCCTGATACCCCATTCCCGGACAGCGATGTTAGAATGACGCGGAAGAATCGTTCACCCTACGATTTACGTGAAAGATTTTTCAAGCAGACTCAGATTTTTATGAAAAAAAAAAAAAAATAGAAAAAGAAGAAAAAACGAGTCTCTTTAACTTCTAAATAAGTCTCACTTAATACTTTTACATTTGTTTATTATCACGGTCGTCAGCAGTGCGTGCTAAGAATAATCAGAGTAATCAGAATAGCGATTATATCATCGTGGAATATCGTAAATTTAACGAGACCTTACATTAGCGAATACGCGCGGCACGCTAAGAATCCCAAAATAAGAAAGTAACTTACTCGCTCATGTGAATTTTACTGCATTCGTATTCTTTCATTTCATTAATGCCGGCAGTAGCTGCCCTTTGCTCTTATTTGTCCAAACTTCCATTTGCGGCGCAGTTGCAACTAGTGAGTGCGAATTCACGGCTGCCGTGACCGCCGTGGTTCAATTTCCGTTTCACCAAGAGAAACAACGCTGCCCTCTCCTCCCGTCCTCCGATGCTCGATATTACTAGATTCGAATTGCCTACCCTGCCCCGCTCCGTCGCCGCCCCCGAATATACCCGGCACCGGCATCTACCAGTGACATTGAGTGACACGTTTAGCACATCCGTTTTATTACAACTTCCCCTTTCGGCTGCGGCTCTCTCGCCAATTTGGTCGTGCTATAAAACACGTGGCGACAGATCCGGCACTCTACAATCACTGAACTACCGAGACCGATCGGAGCAACCCTTCGCCCGGTTTGCATATCGACGAGCGACGACGCGAACTTTGAGATTCGTCACTTGGCTCGCAGTCAGAAGGAGCGAAAGATCCCAAACTCCCGATACGAACAATGAATTATCGTGGCAAACAGAGATTCAATTTTCCGCGAGCGTCCACGAAGAAAAATCAGATATGGGGTATCTCTTCTCCCCGATGTGTCAAACTTGGGCGCAGATATAAAAGTCGGCCACGATATTTTATACGGGCATGTCGGCTATCGACCGCGTCGACGTAACCCGATTGCCGATAAGGCCGCGTGAACGGTTGGCCACAAGTTGGAAGGAGCTTTTTATCCATGGCACGCATCTACGGAATGGAGAAACGACGGCGGCGCAAAGCGGGCAAAAGGGCGAGAACGAGGCCGGCGGCCGTATCTTGCCTCTTCTCTTTGGACACGCCGCGTTATTTAGTGCCGAGTATCGCGGCACCATGCTTAAGTGCTCCGTTGACTTACATCCCTTCGTACCGAACCGGACTAAAGGAGCGAAATACTTTCCGTCAAAAAAATGTGATGAAATATCATTGAGAGCACAGCGAAGCAATTAAATTTATTAAATGCGACTAGTCATGCATGAATGATTTCAATGATTCGTGTCTAATATGTTATGATACTTGTAAAATATTTATTTTATATAAAATGTAATATATATAAAAAACAGAAAAGTTAATCTAAATGGTGCTCATGTATGAAAGTAAAAAACAAAAAGTTTATTCATGTAACACTCATCAATAACGAGAAATTCACTTCATTTTTTTAATAAAGAAAATTATGATTATTTCAAACATAAGTACATAAAATACGTGTTATCGGATATAAGGAAGAACATAGGGAAGGCCATATGGATCCTAATACGGCGATCCGTCCGATTGGCTGCTTTAGATGGCTACAGACTTGCCCATTCCTAGGCGTTCGAGATTGGTACGACGGTGGGCTGAAAACGCGAGGGTCGTCTTAACGCGGGCTCGCACACATGTTCTCAAAGGAGGATGGTGCGCACGAAATAAACATCGAGAAAGGAGCGAGGGAAGCCCATTGAGGTTGGAATGGAAACGACATTCCATCAAACCAAATTTCATCTCACGTATCTAAGCTACAACTAACTTTTTTTCTCTCCTATCTTTTTCCTATTCTCGGTGTATTTAATTGTGTATTTCTTCACCGCAAATAAAAATATATATGACGCTACGCTATTTAAAGAAACGATATATTTTCGCAACGTTCAAATTAATAATGTCTCTAAAATTAGTAAATCAAATCGGATGGATCAAAAGCAGTGTTTGTCCGCGAATTTCTCTCGTTCGCTTTCAATGAAATAACCACATTTCGTAAGGATCCTCACATCCCATTAGGATCACAAAGTTTAGTTGCGCTAACAACTTTGCATTTGAAATCGCCACAATGCGATAATTTAATCGTTGTACATAAAATGACAGTTGGCAAAGAGAGATGAGGAGCAGCTTATTTACAATGGCGTTAATTAGTAAGCCACTGTAAAAGCATCCTCGAGGGAGGGTACAAGCGGCCGTTTAATAGCGCCTTACTTATACACTCCTCTGGAAGAGATCTAGAGATCAATGTTAGCCTCCGACTAAAAGAAAAGTCAACGATGCGTCGAATGAGTGCGTTGACGTGACTCGATGGATGCATTTTTAACGTAACCAAAATAGCGGCGAGATCGCGTTTAGAATAGCTTTCGAAGAGAACGAGGGAGGATGAGATAAAGGGATTTAAAGAGAAAAATAGCAATGTAGACAAAATGAAGAGAAAGAAATTGAAACAGACAAAACAGCGACAGCTGTAGCAAAGACAACAACGACGATGACGACGGCTATAATTCCGAACACAGTCCCGTTGTTTTCTCAACGTTTCTCATTTGAAAAAATTTTTTAAAAATCTCGAATATTGTGTATTTCTTATTGTATAAAAAAATTCAATGTTATTAAAAATCATATTAGAAACAATTAATTAGTTGCCTCGAATAAAAATTGTCATGGTATAGCACGCCTGAGTCTTTTATAACGCAATACGATAAGCAAGCGAGTAAATATGAGCTAGCCTACGTAAGGTCGCAGGAGTACGTTTACAGAGCTAGAAGTTCCGAGGTCAGACCGTACCTAGAGCGACACGACGATGGCAATATCGACAGTCGTAAAGCTAACCCCTTATGGCGGTGTGCAGTACGCCTCGCATAGCACGTCGCTATCTCACGAGAGGCCAAAACGAGAGTGAACCGACGGACGGAAGAGGGAAAAGTTGCGTTGCCTGATATGCAGATAGAAGAAGTAGGTGTTTGAGTATGTAACGTCGCACGAAAGACCCGTCGCGTGGGCGAGACGTCCCGTTACTTTACGATTATTTTATCGCCGACCGTCGTTGCTGTCGCTGCGAAGTCATCGAGAAAAAAAGATAGAAGCGATCAAGGTGAAATGAAGGGATAAGAACGTGTAGCTTTCAGTACTGCGATACGTGACATCGCTCGCACATTGAAGCAAAAGTTCATAAAAAGCGGAAAATTGTGAGCTATGTGACACGTTATAGCGTGATCTACGCGAGGCATTAATAAACGAATGCATACATTTTTTTTATCAAAAAGGATTTCATATGTTCTTATTTTCGATGTGATATAAAAAAAAAAACTATAAATGTTAAAATGTCTGGTTTACCGTAAGCGAAATTAAAATGTATGAAATAAATACGTAATGCACGATAATTTACATATTGCGTAAAACAGTAAATGTAGCATCGGTTACGAGGACGATTAACGCAAGTCGAGATGGGAACCGCGGCACGTGGACAGACGATCGTACGACCTCGTAAATCAATGCATGCTCAGATTGCGCTCGTATTAGTGTCGGTTTTACGGCGCACTTAGAAAGATAGATTAAGTGCGCGACCTTAACACCGATCAATGGAACCAGATTGCCGATGGTCGCGGTTAACGATTAATGTTCCCGCCCCATTAAAATTAGAATGAGACATTTAAAGCGTGACTCGCTACGATCAACCGATCGTCGATCCAGGACGTTGATCCTTCGCGTGTCAACATCACGTGCCGCTGGTGCTGCTGCTGCTGCTGCTGCTGCTGCTGCTGCTGCTCGGAGATTATGTAAAAGATATTTTAAGGCTCGCGCGACCCCTGTCTCTCTTCTCATGATTAATGAAGAAGACGAATTTATAGAGGTACCGCTAGCGACGTCAAGGTCACCACGGTGTCTTAACGTCGCTTCGAGTACATCATTCGTTCTGTGGATAATACTTGAGAGCCCCTCCATTACTTGCATATCTTTGGCACCGTGTGTAACATCTTTTGTAATACCTAAAATATATGCTCAACATTGGAATGTCGCGATAGAAGATTATTTTAATGATATTCCGATATTCTTATCGGTTTTTATATGCAAAGAGCACTGTAAGCTCATCTACCGTCAATTTGCATCGCACACAGAGGCGCATAAGCATCCATGAACGCGAAAACAACGACTACAACACGGAACCACGACTGCAACGTCGTCGCGTATGTAAATGCGCAGAGGCACCTGCAGTGATAAATTGATTATTCCCGACCCTCCCTCTCGAGTCTCTTCCTTTTCCTACCGTCGGTTCTCTCGAGGCCTCTTGAGCAACGTGACTGCTCGATCGGCTTGCCTCTAGGTCGCATTATAATAAATACATAATGTCGATACTTTATATTTTACGCAGGCAGAATTTAAAGAATACCGTAAACGGCACCCTCGGGCACTGAGCCTGCAATTTCGCAAATTTCTTAAGCGTCCAAGATATACGGAGGATAGAAGGCGAACTAACTGTTGCCTATGTATTACGGAAATTGATCTAATTTTTATTTCAAGCTCGAAAAAGACAGCGTTAAATAATAAAATATTAATAAACATAAATCACTAAAAAAAAAATTAAAATTATAAATTCTTGATTATTTACATAAATTTACTTTCGCGACGAAAAAATGCAAATCATAAGTTTTAAATTTCGGCACCTCTATAAATTTTAATTAAATTTGAAAAATATTGCATGCTGAATTTCAAAATGCAAATTCATATTAAAGAAAATTTCACATCTGCCTTTTAACTATAATTGCATCGTTATTATCAATTCGGGCGAGAAGATACAAGGCAGATCGGAGCGCGGCGCGCGCGCATACGTGATCGTGTCACTTTGGTAACCGAGTCAATACACCATTGAAACACTCGATGCCGAGTCATCGAGTACCTCGTAGAAGCACGCGTTGCACGCGGATTGCATCCGAGAAGGGAAGATTAGGGGCAGCAGGGGGAGGGACGGGATTGCATTGTTTCTCTCGCCGTGGCAATCTGTTGTCGGCCCTCTTCACTCAAGTGTCCTCATTCTCCCTTCACTATCACTACACCACCCAGCGTCACCACGACTATCGTCACAGCAGCATCACTACCACTGCAGCCGTCTAGTCTCATCGTCCATTGCACCGCCCGCTACTTTCATCGAGTGCTTAGACTTTTCGACCACCCTCGAATCGACCCTTCGAGCAACAGCGAACGTCGCTACGCCACTCCCCTCTGCTTCTGACTGTACCCTTCAAGCACCGACAATTAGTTTCCCATTGACCTATACCGCGGACCCTCGATAGTACACCTCGCGAAAGAATTAAACCAGAACAACAAACAAATAAAGGGGCGCTTAATTCAAGGGTAGCTCTGAAAATCGAGCTGTATTTATGATAAATCAACTTCCATTGTTAACCGTAATTACATGGTTTAAATATACGATTTAAAATGAAAACTTTTTGAATGTTTTTATATCTATACGTTTCATCAGAACATTAAATGCCAACAGCTTGTTTAATTTTAACGAAGAATGGCTTGAAATGTATTGTAATGCCATATTTGACGAATACTCGCGCATTAACTCCTTGCAATCATGGTTCAAAGGAGCTACGATCTCATTATCGAATCGTACACACGATCGGCGTTTACGATGTCAGTTGGCGCTGGTCCACGTGCATGGTTGTATGTGTTTGACACCGCCGATACCAGGCGATACCAGTCGGAGGCACGTGTTGGTCGTGAGAACCGGTGTGTCACGTCCGGCAGGTAGTCGGGAGTGTGTAACACACGGGACGATCTCTGCGCGTCTCTTCTGTTCTCTCGCCGTTGTAATTAAACGCGAAGGAGCTCGAATAAAAGTCGTGCGGCACCACTAATTAATGATGCCAAGGTGTCGAAATCGAGTCGCAGTATTTCACCGGACTCCGTTAGATCCCACTGAATCGTTCGCGCCAACGTCAAAGATAGTCGGCGGCGGCGCGGCGGAGAGAAAACGCGGGGACAACTCGCACTGTATAGATTCTTGGGACACAGGCAACTAATAGAGCGGAGTGAGAAACAAGCAGCCGAGGAGATAACGGCGAGAGGTTCCGCCGCCTGGTCCGGCATAATAATTTGTGCGCGTCTCATTCTCGATGGTGAGAAAACGAAGAAGAGGGGGAGGATGAACGAAGACTGAAAGCTTGACATCTCAATTACGAAGAAATCTCGATAAAAGAAGAACTTGTGATTAGAAGCAGTGGAGCTAAGAAAAATATTTATGTAAGAATTTTTAAAAATTCCTACATAATCCTATATAATCCTATATAATCCTCTCTCCAAATGTAATAACTGAATAATATCATCTCAACATCGCTTTTAAAATTCGTTACAACTTTGCGTTATCGTAAATTTATTTATATTTTTTTCAATTCATTAATTATGTATCGTGACACATGTGCGCATCGCCCAGCATAAAAAAATGATCTAATTGTTACTTTAAACTTACTTTTTAAGCACTACTCAAGCAGTATATTGAATAGATTAATGTTCATTTCCACCAATGCAGATTAACTTTAATCTCGGTTTAACTTACTTTCTATCTTTTTTCAGTTCTAAGAATTAGAAAAAGATGAAGAGTAAATTAAACCGAGATTAAAGTTAATCTACATTGGTAGAAATAGACATAAGACATATTTCTCATTGACATTAACCGTACGTGATGAAAAAAAGAAGAAATACGGGAGTAAACGGGATGATTGGAAAAAAACAATTCAAGTTTTTGGACCTATAGATTATATGCAATGGATCCCATGTATAATAGGATATAATACCGCAATAACATAGCGGTAACATTATTTCAAATATACGTACAAGATTCCAACACTACCTTGACGCACGTGCGTCTTAACAGATGCACCTCTCTCTCGTATAATGTTCTTAAACAACGTGTCATATTTTAGTTTAGTTACTCGAATATGGCATTATTATTCGACAGGTTCGCCCTATCACAAGAAATACATAATATCGAAGCATCGACATATAACGGAAGAGCGTAGTGTCTAAGATCAAAATTTTTCAGTGGAGCTTCCTTAATAAAATAAAAAAAAATACTATCTCGTATCACGAAAACTCGAAGATCTATTGTCTAACGATAAATTTTTTAAGAGAAATCGCGATGCTCTATGTTGCCGTGAAAGGACTGCGTCAAACGATGTCGGCGCGAGTTACGCGGTAGAAAACAAAATGCAATTAACGACAATGGCCGCGTCTGTTCATTAGCATTTTTTTACGTGCTCGCTCGCGGCCTTTGTTCTATTTTCATTTCGTTCCATCACAGCGATCTACCGGCTCTCCTCTTTTCTACGGCCAGCCACTTCGCTTCATCGCCGGTGTGCGCGCTTCATCCCTTCGCCTCTTCACCTTCAGCATCCATTGTTGTCGGCGATGGCGGTGCGCTCATTGTGCTCCGACACAATAATAATTGCGCTAATGATCGCGCTCGAAAAGTGCTTCGTAATCGGCGGGGTAGGGACCCTTTCAGACTCTTTAGCCCGTTCCTTAAAGTAACTACCAACGCGATAAAACCTCCCGCTTGATAAAAAAAAAAAAGAAAGCAACGAAAGAGCTACAAGTCAAAATCTACGCATGCAGTAAAAATGATACACGTAGATCAGGATGACTTTTAACGAACAGTGCTATTTTTAAATCCACTCTGTACAATCGATTATATTTCGCCTCGGTACGTATGTATAAAATTGTTAAAAATGTCATAATAAAAAAGAAATAACGCGGACACAATCAAACGCGCAATTTACATAACCGACCAAGCGAAAAGTGATGTGGCCGATGTACAAAGAAGCAGATACGCCCGGAAGCGATCATCAGGATCGAAGCGACGAAAGAAGGGTCTAGAGAAAAAAAGGGCCGTAGATCCATTTTCCCGCTTCATTCCACGAGCGGTATTCGCGTCGGTGCCCAACCACATATTAAAGGGATAATGTAAGCGCGCGCCCGCTCGCTCGCACGTGTGTGCACGAATCGTACGTACGTACCTAGAACGTGCGTTAACGTACGAAAGCGGGTAGGATACGCCACGCGGGGCACTCTCTTCATTTCCAGGCTGTCACGAGCAGAAGAAGATTCGGCCTGCGTTTGACAGCCCCAGGGTCTGGGTTGGGTGCTGCTGCTGCTGCTGCTGCTGCTGCCGTTGCTGCTGCTGCCGCTGCTGCTGCTGCTGCTGCCGGGGCTGGGCCGTAGGTAGAGAGAATCGTGCAGGGGCATGCTGGAGGTGGAGGGTACACAGAGTCGAGAGGATCAGCGCGAAGGGACGAGAGAGAGAGAGAAAGTTGGCGTGTGCCGGTACTACCGATTATACCATACTGCATCGTATTGTTACATCGCGAAACTACCCCTTCTACGCTCCACTTTTCTCTCGCACGGCTTTAACTCGCTCTCCGCTAGCACTCTCTTCCAGCAGTATTCATTTCTCTCGCAAAAAATTGTGGGAGCAGATACATAGATGGAAATAGCGTTACACAATACGTGTCTCCTTTCTTTGGAAATATCGTCGTGAATTCCTCGTGTCTCTCCTTCTCTCTTTTGCGAAGAGCGAGATTCGATCTATCGGAGAACCTTTCGTTTTAATTACTCAGCTACTACACCCGTTCACCTTTATTACGTCCAATGTACGGTAGACTTTTAAAAACAAACGCTAAAATATGACCGTGCAAGAAACAAATTTTACTAAGGCTTAAATTGAATCATCAAGCAAATGGAATACTCATTGGAGCGTGTTGTTGCGCAAGAAGCCGGGTGTGAAGTCGTAATTACTTTGCATAGTAATAGTCTCGCCGTCGTATCTGCATACGAAGGTTAAAAGAGAGAACTCGCTCATCGATATGTAATACGAGGTTGCCATGACTTGACTGATATCGGAAAGAGTACATTAAAAATATTATCCTAAAGGGAAGTCTAAAAGAGCACCGAGCAGCATCTGAAGATAATTAATTGTACTGTAATGTACTATTTTCTCTTCTTAAAGAATCTGACGTTTTACGCATTATCTCTAAAGAGTATTATTTCTGATGCACTGTCATTCTTTACATAGTTGCAAATTTATAAAAAAAATTCGTATCTTTAAGTTGAATTGGATTTTATATACGTATGTATATATAAATAAAAATTTTATATAGACTGATGCGCTAATTATTACGATCATTTGCTTCGACAAGTTCTTTGAATAACGAATTTGTCGCTCGAACTTTTACATCGTAAAAAAATACATGACAACAGCTTTACACCTTCGATGAATTATTCGATGAATTATGATGACAAAAGCGGTGGATTGAGATGATACGAAGGGAAGAAGAACGGAAGTAAAAACCAAGAGAGAAAAAAAGGATTCGAGAGTGCTGTGGAGGGGATCCGGAATCGGAGGACCAACGAGATTCCCGATGGAAACTGAAAACGCGCATGGAGCAGACGGGTTACGGGAGGGCAGATGCAATGACGGCTGCTGTTTAATATCGGTGCCGCACATGGGCGCACTCCGAGACACATTTCACTAATATTGCACCAGCCAGCCAGCCAGCCAGCCAGCCAGCCAGCCAGCCAGGCAGCCAGGCAGGCAGACAGCAGCCAGCAAGCGGCAGCTAACGGAGACGGCGCACTTTCCAGCGCACGCTTTACATATCTCTCGGCGCATTAATATATTCAACACATATGAATATTGCAGAGAGACCGAGAGACACGTAGGAAGCGAGATAGAGAAAGAAAAACGGGACTGAGGCGGAGAGAGGGAGGCAGGTAGAGATGATGTACTCGCCAGCTAAACCATTGTGCCTATCTTGGGCTTCATGAAATCTGCAATTCTCTCGCTTTCGCTCTTTCACTATCTCCTATTCCGCGTTCCCTTCGCCTCTCTTTGTTCCGCGACAGAGCTTTGTGCTTTGTGCCTCTCGCAACTCTGGAACTATTTCCGTGGCTTTGAATAAGGAACTAATGAATACGAACTGTGGATGGTGGCAAGCTTATATATTCCCTTTATAGCTTATATACAATGTGTATCACGTTTATCGTACGCGTACGTTTCTTTCGCATTCAGACTACTTCATTTCTTTTCCCGCTTACTTTGCAACAATTGTATCGAAAAAAGCAGCGATCACGGTGGATACCTTTGATCTTCAAAATGTAAGAAGTTAATAAGGTTTACAGCAAAGACGTTACCGTTATCGTTAATTATTTCTGTGTTTGTGATCATCAACTACTGCAGTTAAAAACAACTTTGTATCTCTCCGAAAATGTTTTTCTATCTTTTATTTCTATTAACTATCTTTGTTAGTGCATTCCAGCAGCGTCGTGCAGTTTCGGCGAGACATTTTCGAGCGAGGCGTTTTCTGCCTCCATGGGAACCAATTACCCTTCCACCCTCTTACGAGAATGGCCGACCCTCTGGGCGATGGTCGCCGGTATACGAAAGTCCAATACGCGCGTGTGCATACGTTCGAGAGTCGCTGTATGCACGAGTACAATGTAGCGTGACAACATAGCGCTACGCGTGCACATAATATACACGCATGTACATATATATGTGCGTACATATACATGCGCGCAATCACGTATATGTCACATGCACGTATGTTTCTACATAAACGCCTATACATGTGTCGATGTTTTATACATACATACATAATACATGTACGTATAATATCTACATACGTATACATATGTGTATTGCACGTATATACATGTATGTACGTGTATGTACGCGGATGAGTGAGCGTGCATACTGGCACGTACGTGTGCCTATGTCCGACTCCTTGGCAATAGACATTGGAGAGGACAAGAAGGAGAGACGGAGAAAGACGAAAGAGCCGAGCGAGAGAAGGGGAGAGAAGCAACAGTGATGGATCGTCCAATCAGTGCCGCGAGATGAAGCACGAGAGAAACGGAGCGAGCGAAGAGGCGAGACCACAGGAGAATCTTCTCCACCTATGGCACGGTACGCGATGGACGATGAAAAAAGAGAGAGACGAAAAGCGACAGAGAGAGGGAGAGGTCATGGTCGGGTCGGTCTCTTGCTAATCGAAGAACACGAGGTGGCCCTGTGGCGGCTCTGTGCAAGAGAAACTCTACCTCGGCTATTCTCCTTCGCCATCACCTATCGCCGGGCCAGCTATTGTGTAACTTGCTCTCGACCGGCAACGAATTCTCTTCCGCGAGGCCTACAGTCGTGATCACAACTTCTCTGACATTATCCGATAAAGTCCCAATTAGCTCGTATTTTGAAATCACTTACAAAACTCGATTATTCTTTCTCTTTCTATCTCTGCAATATTTTTGTTGCTTCATAATTTTATTTATTTTATAATAATCGATATCTCTCACATTATATCAATTTTCATATAATATACTACTCTATATTAAATTTCAAAGCAAAAAAATGATAAATTTTAAAACAAACTTTTCCTAATCTTTCCAAAAGAAATTTATTATGCCATATTATTAATGTTTCTGAATATTTAAATATCATCATTAATAAGACAATTAATTGTTATTAACACACATTAGCATAATTAGATAAATTTTAAACAAAACTCGGTTGTTTAGGTGAATTGTATCGATTATACACGCTTGCTTTTGGATTACCGTGTATTAAGAAATCAGACAAACAGAACTGGGATCGAAAGGGTTGAGCCTAAGGGTCGCGAACCGCGAAGTTGAACATCACTGAAACTACCGCGCATAATCCCGGTAAAGATGTTGTCGCAGGATCCACGTTACGGAAGAGTTTGCGACGAACGCGGTTGCACGCCGAACACCATGAGATATTATCCTTCACAATGATAGACAGATATAATTGAATATTACTATGTATATAAAATGAGGTTTTTTTTTTACTTTTTAAATCAATTTATGTTATAGATAATACGAAGAATTTTCAGTTTGCAATATTTATCGGCTTTTAAATTTCTAATAAATTTTGCTAATTATATTAATAATTCGGAATACCGAACATATAAGAAGTATTATATTAGTCAAAAAATATAAAACGCGACAAAATGTATAACTTGAATGATATATCTGGCCACGTCAATTCTTTCATCACCAATAGACATCCGAAATGCACTGCGGGAGATTGAAAAATGATTTCCTAGCAACGACGTAGCACGAGTTACGCCACTGTGCGTAGAGTGGTGAAAGAGAGGAAGAGAGTAGAGAGAGGGTGGCTAACAATGGCCGCCAACCAAAACATCCGATAAATCTAACCGGCCCGGACCTCAAGCCCCGAGGGGTTTTAAACTCTCTCACCCCAAACGCCGACGCGGGCGCAACCCTTACATTACGTTACACACTCACAGAAAAGGGAGCCATGCCGTGTGCTATTGCAGGGCGATACGGGGAGGGGGAGGGG